>JABUQX010015059.1:5000-66010 GCA_015478945.1 Trachelipus rathkii
AACATTTGTGTGGAAATAGTTACTTAACGAAATGATAAATGAGCTATATAATAAGAAAATCATTAAAAAAAAGAATGAGATTAAATCCTAAAAAGTAAAGTCCTCCAAATTCATATTTCACGTATATATGATCTTATTGAATGCTTCTTTATTTCAAATTTTTTTTTTCAAACTTTGTATTTTTAAAATTCGTCAGCATCATAATTATTTTAATAATCACTCAGGTGTCGAGGTGTTTTTGGGAGCTGAAAGCCCTCGTAGAATTCTTCGTGTGCAATGCGTTTGTATCGAGGGTTCTCAAGATTTTTTTGATTATTTTTCCTAATTAAAAAATTTCTGCGAAAAAATTTGATATCGCATTACCGATGGTTTTCGGTTTGATTTCCGTATTACATAATTTTTGAAAAATTATAAGGTATATATATATATATAGTATATATTATATATAATGTATATATATATATAATAAATTATATATATATATATAATATTATATATAGATATACTAATATTATAATATATATATAATTATATTTATATATATATATATATATATATATAATATATAGTATATATATATAATATATATATATAATGTTGAAGTTGCATATAACGGGGCGAAATTTACAGAGCTTTTTGAAGAACTTTTAATTTAGATAACAGTTTCATAATTAATGTACCTATAAATATATAATATATATTTTTTAATAAGTAATTTTAGAATTTTTTTTTTATGTTCCCCATTTTAGGGGGCTCGAGCGACGGGGGACAGAGGCCGGGGATGTCCCCCGCAGGTCATGAGGCTGAGAGACCCGACCTGCCATCTTTGCGGTTTACCTTTAGGTTATTCCTTTAGTTAAAAAGAATAATTTTAATTTCCATTAAATACCTGATGGTTTATTACTTTTAACTAAAGAATACATAAGAGGAAACGAGAAGATGGCAGAGTCAGGGTCTCTCGCCTCCCGGTGGACGACGTGGGGGGGGGGAAGCACTGTCCCTCGTCGCTCGAGTCCCCTAAATGGGGAAAATAATATTTCCGATGAAATAAATGAAAAAAAATTATTTTTAGTATATATATTTATGCAAACTTTTCTATAATAGTTCTTCGAAAAGTCTATAGATTTCTGTCCGTTATTATGATGCAACTTTCACATACAATATATATAGTATATATATATATATATATATTATATATATATATATATATATTATATATATATATATTATATATTATAATAATATATATATATATAATATATATATAATATATATATATATATATTATATATATATATATATATATATAGTTATATATATATAGTATATAGTATATAGTGCCTCTACCACCCTTTTCTCAAAAAGTATAAAAGCTATCGGGTCTGAAACTTGGATATAATCTATATATGGAATAAGCTCGAATCCGTTGTAAATTTTCAGTCTTGTAGGATGTATATGAGGGTGTCACCCCGAGGGTGGAAGCGATATTAGCGCTTACGCCTTGTGGCGTGATCTGTTGTGGGTGAGTTTAACCTCACGAGCGTTTGGGCAAGCGAGCACTGGGAGGTAGCAAGGTGTACAGACATGAGAGGTCTGTTTGCGAAGTAACACAGACTGAGCGCTGGGCGGTGCGCATGCACATGAACATTATATTTTATTATTATTACGTTAGAAGATTCGATTTCCGAGGAAATCGAATCGGTCGAAAAACGATCCGCTGTAAAGGGATCTTTTTTTTAACGCCATCCTCCGATTTGGCTTTTCAACCGAGGTTCTCTTCGGCATCCGGTTCTGAGTCTGATAGTATATCTACATGGGTTTAGATTAATGTATCCGTTTTCAACTTGGTATATTGTTTAGTGAAGTGATAACTCGATCACTGAGACGAGTTTTGGTGATACGTAGGTCTCCTAAGGGGTGCTGCCCCTTCGCGCCAGGGTCAATTCGTCCTGAAAAACATGTTAGGGCTTAACGTGTTGGAATGAAATTTGGATGTGAGTTATTATGACGACGCATCTCGGTGGGAGACGAGATTACGTTCTCTGCGTCTCCACTGTAGGGGGGATGCAGCCAAAAATTTAAAATTGTATCGTAAAAGACTGAAACTCGGAGAAAGGTTGAGGAGTCGGAGTCGGAGACGGAGTTGGAGACGGAGACGGAGTTGGATTCGGATTCGGAGACGGTGTCGGAGTCGGAGTTCAGCTTCAGAGTTCAGGGACCCTGCGGGGGGTCCCCTTTGAAAATAGAGAAGAAATGCATGGAATACAACAGAGGATGAGGAAAGAGAAGAATAGGAAGAGGAGGTAAAGAGATAAGGAGGAAGGAGAAGAAGAGAGGAATCTGAACTCAGGAGAGTATGAGTTGACAGATGCACCGGTGCTGGCTCCGGTTCGGTGCCGAGTTATTAAATATTTGGGTAAATAATACAATATTTTTGTTAAAATAAATACTGATTTTATAAGGAATGTAGATTTCACTAAGGTTTTGAGACTACTCATGAGCAAAGAAGGTTAGCGTCATCGAGGCTCCCGTCGATGCGCATGAGCTGGCGCAGGCGGCTCCCTGGTGCGCCGCGCGCATCGGCAAACGCGCTGCCGCAGGCGCCGCACGCAGGTTTCAAGCAGACTGCTGACTGTGTCCGCAGCTTCGACCGTACGACACGGAGAGGGTGGTGCCGCGACGTACCCTCGCGTATGCATTAGATCGTAGCGAGATGCTAAATACAGTTGGTTCTGTTTCAACTTAAATTTTTTATTTTATTTTAAACTTTTCATGTTAATAACCCGGTGTTTGGAGCAATGCGTGCGAGTTAATAAACAGTCGTAAAACAACAATGTTGGTGTGATATTAGAGTTGAAAGAACTTCCGTAGAGTTGATATTAGAGTTGAAAGAGCTTACAGAGAGTGTCTAGACCCCAACCATGTAAGGGGGGTCTCGAATGAAAAAAGAAGCACAGAGTGCAAACAGAGGTTGAAGGAGGAATGAAGAAGGATGAAAGGGATGAATAGAGGGTAAGAATAAGAGGAGTCTACAAGAGGAGTAGGATTTTGAACAGCTCACCGGTGCTGGCTCCGGTGCGATGCCGAGTTATTAAATATTTGAGTAATGATACAATGTTAGGTTTCCACGTTATGATATGGTTATTGGATTGTAGAGTTTCGAAATAATTGGTTTCAAGACATCAAAGAATGAAAAATAAATAATGAATTTAGAAAATAAGTTAAAATATTCCTTATTTTTTTATGTTTAATAACTTCAATTGTACGTTTTTACATACCTAGTATAGCAGTAAACTCAGATAAATTAACCCACACTCTGCAGTGATGCCACCTTTCCGGTCTGAGCATGTCTGTGATCTATTTGATCTACGTTGATTTGGTAAATGTTCGAGTATCATTTGTGAATTATACTAATATACAGGATGCAGTTCTTTATTAAAAGCTGCAGCCAATGAATGCTGGAGTAGCGATAAGTTGTTCAGCATTGAATAAGAGCTTCTTGCATCATTGAGCTATGAATAATCCACAAACGAGAAATTTAGCCATGCTTGAAACAGAGATAATTGTGTTAAATTAGCAAAAGCATTTCACTTTACCAAGTAACTGAATCTAGCATTTCATGCCAAAAACGTAACTATTCTTACTTGTCAAGCATGCTCTAAATAAAGATGTTTAATTTTACATTTGACATGGTAATATTAACAGAATTTACTATAAATATTGTGTAATTATCAATACAGCGACAGAAGTATGCCTACATAACCCAACCAACTTAAACAGCATAAATTAACACTTTAAGCCAATAACGAACATAAGCGGGAAGTAAAACAAGTTTCATTTTTATCACATATAATTTTCATTGAAAAGATTGTTATATGAATACATAAGTTTTATTTTAATTATTAATTCATCTAATTAGTAAATATGATTACAGTTGGGAGTTTATTATATATTCTCTAAAGATTCCAATCACCTGTTGAAAGATGTAGTATAAACAAGGCTCCAGTAGCATAACCATGTTGTCGGCAATATTTTGATTCAGCAGACTCATGTCTCTTCAAGACAGGAGAGAAGTAAACTCCATCAAGCTGAAATAGTTTATTAACTGCATCGTGTATATCTGCCATTATACGGGAAACCAGCAATGTTTTAGGTGTAATATATTAGATTAACCGATTGTATTAATGTATTGATGTCTCTAAGTATGTCAACATCGTTAGATGTGATGTTAAATTTTCTTTTTTTGATTTTAAGACATGCTGTAATATATTTCAGGTGTTCGAACTGTGAACCCTATACATGTGGCGATAAGAAGGTATACAATCGATTGGGTTTTCCAGTGTGTGGGATTGTAATAGGTTTTTTAATGATTGTTCAATACGACGAGAACACTAAACGTGCTTATTTCAACTTAGAAGCACTTGACGTTGCAGTTCCCAGTTAGGTATTTTAGCTAAGCTTATGATCTTTCCGGGTATATGAACACTTATTCGGTCTTTAACCATTGTCGAGCATGCTATCGATGTGGATAATCTTTGAAATTGAATGCCATCAGCCAAAAGGAGATAGGTCTAGGTTATATGAGCTCCTCGTAGCAGGAATAGCAATGTAGTCGGTATCCATCCGTTATGGCGATTTAAAGTATAAATTTACACTCTGTTGGGAATGAACTGAAGCTCCTTCGTGAAGATATGCCAAACAGGTGTATGAGTGCGAGGTTAGGTGTTCATAGTCAGATACAGCGAAAAAATGGCCTACTGAAAGAAAATCGTAAGCGTAATACAACCGCTTATAGGGTCATGCGAGGATTCTTTCTTGTGCACAACAGAAGAAAGTAAAGAATTACCCCTCAAGAACGGAACCCGATCATTAAAAGGTATATATCTCGTTAGAACAATATACTACTACAAAAATATAATATGTTACTAAATATTCTTTATATACGATAACACGTAAATTGTTTATTTGCGTAACATGTGTGTTTCCACTAATAGACTTAACATAGCACTTTACCAGAAGAAGATAATATAAAGTGTGCAATGACAAATAATCGCACCCTCCCAATAAACTATAACATTAAAAGAGTTTTTCATATTTAACACATGAAAGTAGCTATACCCGTGCGTACAAAATGCTACTTATTCACACTTTTTCAAACTGTCTACATACACTGACGTTAAATTTTGAGCAATTAAACTGATTGAATGTACGTGATTTTTTGATGTATAATTTCCGGATTAAACTTATAGGCTACATAATTATTGAGTTTTTTATATACTGTATTCTTATCGAAGTCGTATATATGGCTCGACTATTACAATGTCCATCTAATTATGATATTCTAACTATTGCTTAGTATGACTTATGAGATAAATAATGTACAAACTGACAAACTAACGCACTTACGTCATATATATACATCTAAATTATAAAGTTTCATTATACACAGAAAGTACTAGATTTGCTTAATTAAGTCGTCTATTTCTGATGCTCTATTTTTTTAATTAAGTTCTTATTATATATTTATGACTCTCGTATTGTGCTGCTTGTATGGTTAATGGTCTGTATACAAGTAACGGTTTAGGCATAATAAAGTACTATGTTCAAATCTGAACTAAGATAGTATTTACTATGTCAACTAAATATCTCGCTGCATTTGAAAATCAATAACTTATTGAAATTCTCTATTATTCAAAGGTAAATTGTGTAAGGTTATTCCAATCTCCTCTGTTACATTCCCGCTATAGCTAACTCATGGAATAGACGTTTATTAAATCAATTCCGCTTAAAAAAAGTGACCATATTTTTCATAAGATACGTATCTTGAACTATGAATTGATTATCAGATCATGCAATGATATCATACGTCATGGCTGACGATGTAAAGTCATTTGACTATGATTAACACTTGTATGATCTAGCAAATATATTTCTTGTGCAATACTAATTACTATCTTCTATTAACTTAAGCCCCATCGTTTAATACCATTATGTTTAGTTAATCTACAGTTATATGATTTACAAATCATCATTATTCTAGTTTATCATGGTTAATTCAACCAGTATTAGTATTAAATAACGTTCTTAACTTATCCGAATACAGCTTTATATTACTCAAGAGTTTAAGCTAACCATACTTCTTGAGAGATAATCCAATGGGTTTCGTCAATTTGATAGGTTGATATCTGATGTATGGGGGTACTCCGAAGGTGTGTTGTGGGCATTATAAGATGTTATTGTTAATGGCATGACATCTGCCTTTTCAGTAAAATATTCATTCTATTACTGGTAGATTTGGATGAAGGATAATTTACAGATTGTATTTGATGCACTGTTAAGCATGGTGTACGCTACGTGGATATCCATGAGAGATCAGTGAAGACATATGGGGTAGTCGAAGGGGGTGTAGGGTTCATAATGGACAGCAATGGTGCGATGTAAACGCTTCCCTTCAGGGTACCCGATGATGGTAATTCAATGCATCTCGTCTGGGTGATCTCCACGAGCGATTACGTGCTATAAATTCGAATTGTAAATTGGTGCTGAAATCTTAGCCGAATGTGTTTGTATTGAGTTTATGCAATGTGTGTGTATAAAGAAGTGGTGAAAGGAAGGGAACGGCTGAGGGCCTTACCTCTTGGAGGGTAATGCCACTTACCTCGGGGTGATCCTCTCAGGATTACACCTTTATAGGGCCCGATCATCTGGGTTTTTTATCTCGAGAAGTATGTTGCTTTCGGATACTGTCTTGATATGAACAGTGTTGTATTGTAGTTAGGTATTATGTTAAGTTTATATGCTGTTGATTACCTGAATTTATTTACGAGAAGATGAGTTTTGTAGATCATTTGGTGTAATGAACGATGATGATTTTTGTTTAGCTAAAAGTGGGTTGTTAATAATTGTTGTGTAAGTACCTTTAGTGTATGTGTATAAAATACTTTTGGCTATGTACTTAGATTATTATTATAGTCTACAAATTTAACCACTAAAGACCAAATACGTTCAATGTATGTTTAATCATTCGATGCGTGGATCTTGATGATGATAGTGTAATTCATGTTAAGGATTCCGGTATATTTGAAAGATTGGTACTGTTTAAGGGAATTTGTTAGATGATAACTTCTTTTCTGTTGCTGATAAGCGGAAGTGGGAACAATCGTTATTGTTATGACTTTTGCTCTTTACCTTTGATAAGTAGGGAATTTTATCAGGATTGTTAGTTTGATTTCATGCGCGAGGTATGTTTAAGGTTTGCAAGTTTGTACTTAGTATTCTCTAGTTAGGTTGTGACATGTTAGCTTATTTGAATGGCTAAAACTTTGATTGCTAACATAATATTCAAGGTGGTCAGTATAGTAAAGACTTATTAAAAAAAAAAGTATGAATAGGTTTACGTTTTGGTATGCAATGCTATTACTTTACTGGTGTTAAGTGTGGAAATTTGTTAATGTTAGTCTGTTTATTAGTGAGTAAGTTGCGTTAGGTTTGTCGCTTGGTACATTATTTTCTTAGTTCATATGAATGAGCTATGTTAGGTTTATGTACTTGTAAAAATTGTAATGTTAAGCCTATATCCGTTTGTTAGTATACTAAGAACTATTTTGTGCTATGGTTGTATCCGAATGATACTCGAAATGCTACGTAAATTAAAGTGTTAATGTAAAAATTAACCAGTGAATATGTTGCGAATGTTTTGAAAGTGGTGAATAGGTACGTTTTTTGTACGCGGTACTAGTACTATAGTGTTGTTATGTATGAAATTTGTTAGTGTTAGTAGTTTATTTGGTGAGGTGCTTAGGTTTTGTCTTGCACTTAATTCCTTAGTTCTGGTATCTATGTTAGCTTTTTAATGGACAACAATGTTAACGTTAGCATATATTGAGTTTGTTTGGTATAATAGAATTAATTTTTTGTATATGTTATGTGTTGTTGTTGTTGTTGTCAACGAGAATATTACCTTTTGAACTGATGGGTCGTTCGTGAGTTTGTATTTTGTTTACTTCTTCTGGTTAGTTGAAGAAGATTCATTACCTATAAGGGTTTGTTTACGCTTACGATTTTCGTCAGTAGGCCATATTTTTCGCTGTGTTGGTACGATGACAGCCCCTCGCATCTCTAAACCTGTTGTTGATATTCTTAACGAGGAGCTTCGTTATTCCCAAGAATGTGTCTTTATATTTAAGTCGTTCAACGGGATGGATACGATACATTTGCTTGTATTCCTGCTAAGAGTCAAATAATAGACCTTTTTCGTTTGTGCTGATGGATTTATCAAGATTATCGACATCGTAGCAGGATGGGTAGAGGATAAGTGTTTTGTTATCCGAAGATCAACGCTTGTGAAATATCTAACTGGGAAGACCACGTAAGTGGTTCTAATAGAATAGGCGTTGTGTTCTCGTCGTGTGACAATATTAAAACCCTTGATGTACGGCACTACTGGAAACCCATCGACTTGGTAATGACCTATAGTACTATCGACATGTATTAGGTTTCACGTTGAACACCTGAAAAATTACAGCATAGGGTTAAATAAAAAACGAATTAACATAACTTAACGTGTGACATCTTGAGGAACTATATACATATGCACATGGTGTAATCTATTGATAATTTCACGAAACATGTGGGGGTTCGCCTGTATAATGCAGTATACGGAATGCGTTAATAATTACTCAGCTTGGATGAGTTTGATAGCTGTTTCTTTGATAATGTGATATGTTTTTAGAGTGGATGGCTTGGAATCGTGGAGACATAACAATGGGTGGCGTAAAAGTTTAGATATTTGTTATGTGCTAAACTAAGAAAGAGTCATTGTATATGGTGTAGGTGTATTTATTAAGTAAGTAGTGTTGAATTTAGTAGAGAGATAGTTATCGGCGGTATCGGACACTTGAATCCTATGTTCTCTGATTAGATGAATTTAATATATTATAATAATAAACTATGTATTTATATAACGCTCTTTCAATGAAAATTATATGTTATAAAAATGAAATTGTTTTAAACTTCCGCTTATGTTCGCTTTATTGGCTAAGTTGTTAATGATAGCTGTTTATTTGTCTGGTTGTTGTTATGTAGGCATACTTTCGCTGGTCTGTGATAATTACACACGGTTATGGTAAATTTTGTTAAATATTACCATGTAATAAGTAAAATTAACATTGTTATGCTAGAGATATGCTTGCACATAGTTAAGAATAGGTTACGTTTTTGGATGAATTGCTAGTTAGTAGTTACTTTACCGTTGTTAAGTGTGAAACTTTGCTATGTTAACCATTTATTGATTGTTTAGCTGGGACTAAGTTTTTCTTGTTGTGGAGTTTAATTCATAGTCAGATGATGCTAAGTAAGCCTTTTAATTACATTGAAACTTGTTACGTCCCATGCATTATATCTCGGCCTGATGCTTGTATACAAGAACTTGATTTTTATGTTATGTTTATTCAAAAATGATCTCGAAATGTACATTAAACAATAGATCAATAGATCACAGATGTCAGGAGGGAGGTTGGATGCCGGTTGGATGGTGGTTTGTTTAGTGTATTTACATGCTTTAGGGTATGTAAAAACGTAAATTTGTAATTATAAAAATAAAAAAATAAGGAATTTTATTATTTATTTATTTATTGTATTTATTTTTTTATTTTTGATGGTTCTGAAAACCATTATTTTCGAATATACAGATGACAATAGCTCACATATATAAGGACAACAACATGTTAATCCATTACACCAATAATTTAATTAACTCGGCACCGCAACCGGAGCAGCCCGGGCGCAGACGTCGACTCCGACTCAAGGAGTAGGTCCTTCCATCATTCTTTCCTTTGTCTGATGGCATAACATTTGATATTCCTTTCAATCTGTTTTGCACTCTGTGCTCTTTTTTTAGTCGAGACCCCCTAATGGGGGGGGGGGTCCTAGACCCCCTATACGGCTTTTAAGTCTAATATTCGAACTCTACGGGTCGATAAACACATAATAAGGACACCACATTGTTGTTTCCATGTTTATTAATACGGGCACGCAGTGGCTCCCAACGGGTTATGAACATGAAAGTTTAAAATAAAATAAAAAATTAAGATTGAAAACAGAACCGTTTGCATTCTCGTACCGGATCGTATCATGCGATTACGCGAGGGGTGCGCGCACGACCCTTCTCGTGTGGATCGGCGCTGCGGGCGCATCACGGTGGATCGTTCGCCGGGGGGCGCTGCGGGCGAGCGCAAATGCGCCGTTTCGCGGGGGTTGCCACTGGCTTGGCACGCTTGCGGGATCTCGTTCGCATCGACAGGGAGCTGATGACTACCTTCTTGTATGAGGGAGTACTCGAACACCCTTAAGATTGAAATACTACATCTATATAACATATTTGGTTTTTAACAAAAAATTGTATTATTAACACAAATTTTAATAATCGGCACCTGCACGGAACCAGCATGGTGCATCCTGTCACTCATACTCCTCTGAGTCAGATTCCTTCTTCTTCCTTCTTCCTCTCGCTTATTCATCTTTCCTCTTCTCTCCTTTCTTCTTCTTTCATCTCATCTGTTTTTGTATTCCATGCATTTCTTCTCTTCTATTTTCAAAGGGGGACCCCCTCCAGGTGGTCCTGAACTAATGAAGCTTAACCGCTCGACTCCATCTCCGAATCGACTCATAACTCCGTCTCCGTCTCCGAATCTGTGGCTTCGTCTCAGACTCTGACTTTCAACCTTTTCTCGAGTTCAGTCTTTTCGATATTTTAATTTTTTTGTGGGTCTGCAAATCCCCTTACAAGTGAGACGCCAGAAAACCGTAAGTACTCGTCTCCGACGAATTGCGTCATCATATAACTCCACAATCCAAATTCATTCCAAACAAGTAAGGACCTAATCCTGGTTTTCAGGACGAAATTTGACCTTAGCGCGATGGGGCAGACTCTTAGGGGTGACTACGGTCCCCAAACCGTCCTGTGATAAGTTTATCACCATTCATAAAATATACAAGTTATGGAAAAACAGATTAGTTAACATTCTAACAGTAGATGAAATCATCAGATCTCAGTAACCGGAATCGAAAAGAAAACCTCGGATGGAAACGCAAAGTCGGAGTGCGTAAAAAACGATCATTTACAGGGATCGTTTTTTCGACTCAGAGTCGATTTCCTTCGGAAATCGAATCTTTGAAGTAATATAATAATATAATATAATGTGTTGTCATTGGCACGCGCGCTTAGTCTGTGTCTGTCGGTCAACCGACACCGTTGTCGTGTTTGCCTCCAGTGTGGCTCGGTTGCAAAGCTCGTTCAGGCTAACTCACCACACGATCACGCACAACGGGTAAGCGCACAGATATACAAAACGCCTGTCATAATATGCACTTCATCGTGGGTTAAGGAGCGACTGTGATTATTAAATTATCGTTACAAGATACGATCTTATTATTGGTACTGAGGGGGTCGTTTTTTTTGCTGGCTGAAGTGAAGTTCCTAGTCATGTGAGTGTGCTTTTTAGGCATTGGGTATATTCTCCGCACATCATTAGGTCATTGATACTAGCTTGACTTCCTTATATTGCCCGGGGTTTTGTGGCTATTTTTTTTTGATCCTTTTGAGCTTCTATATGGCCGCTCACCTGGGGTGACACTCTATATATTCCTAAGATTGAAATTACACGATTCGAGTTATCGCATATATGATTTATATTCCAATTTCAGACGATAGACTCCTTATTACTTTTTGGCAAAAGCTGCAGCGTCAAAGGCTCCCCATCACTACTATTTATTATAGTATAATATTATTTTATATTATAATATATTATATATATATATATATATATATATATATATTATATATATAATTTATAATATTATATATATATAATATCAGGTGGCGACTGCAGTAACTTTTTACTACTCGTGCTCCTCTTCTCTCTCTCTCTCCTCTTCTCTCTCTCTCTCTATATATATATAATATTTATATATATATAATATATATATATATATATGATTATATATATATATAATACGTGATATTTATATATATATATTATATATTTATATATATATGTATATATCAAGTATTGATTAAATCTGATATTCCTACTAACCGTTTTTATGTAAATGTCTTTTTAAAAGAGTAAATTAGGTTTACAATATTTTTTTTAATTTTTAATAATTCAATATTTTTCATTTTTAATTATTAATAATTTAGTATTTTTTTTAATTATTTTAATTCTTAAATAATTATTTATTTTAATTACTATTTTAATGTATAGTAATTTAAAAACATATTATTTATATACATAGTATTTATAAACAACTTTTGGTTATTTGAATAAAATTAGACAGCGGTCCGATTCCCGCTATCGTTTGAGCAGAGAGTTCCGCAATTTTTATAGGTTAAAAGCCGTTATTATAGGGGTTATTACTTATATTTTTCGTTTAAGTAAATTTTGCATTATGTTCTATATTTTATTATGTAACTAATTTCAAAAATAAGAAATTTTATCGTAACATTATGAAATCCGAAAAAATGGATGCTAGTATAATTAATAAGTTGGAGGATAGTGAGGGTTCGTGTGAGCAGAGGTGCAGAGTGCAGGATAACCTCTGATATATAATATATATTAATTAATTATTATATATTATATATTGATATTATATAATATATAAGTCATAGCAGTACCTCCATAGGATCCGAATTGGGAGGTGTAATATTCGGTGCGTAGCTTGACTAAATAGGGGTAAACGCGTAGATTGATAGGCACAATGAAGCTGGAGATATGCAGCCTGCGTGTTAAGTATAGTATATATATATATATATTATAATATTATTTACGTATATATTTATATATATTTATATATATATAATTTAGTAATATTATATATATATATTTATATATATATTATATAATTATTATATTAGTAGTAGTGTATATATATATATATAGTATAAAAGAGGATGCTTATGGTTAAAAATTTGTATAATTTATTTTATTAATATATTTATACATATATATTATAATTATAATTAATACAAATTCGTATATATAGGTAATAAGAATTTCTATAGTAAATCAAACATAGCCGTAGTTTAGATACAATAAGACTCCTGCCCAATGGCTTCGATATAGAGGCTCTAACAAGCATATAATAATAGGAGGCTCTATCAATCATGAAATAATTGACGCCCTCTAGAGCATAAAATAAATTACTAGAGTATTAAGGCGAATCACCGAACTTTCATCAAGTAGAAACGAAAACTGACACATTTTATAATCACATGTTTAAAAACCAGAAAAATTGTTTTATTAATAAATAATAAATTGCTTATACATAGAGAAAGCTGAAGCTAGTCATTTTAATTATTCATGGAGAATATTATATTATAATAATTATATACTATAGTTTATATTATATATATATATATATATATATATATGTATATATATATAATATATATATATATATATTATTATATATATTATATATATATATATTATATATTTATATTATACGATATATATATATATATTATATTTTTATAGTATATAATATATATATATACTATATATATTATAGTATATTATATATATTATATATATATATAATATATAATATAATATAGTGATATTAGTAGGGTTCTACGAAAAGGTATAATTTATAACAATTTTGTACATTTCCCCTTTGGAAGGATGTTGTTTTTTTAACAAATATAGCATAAAGATTAAGTTGAAATAATAAGTTATATTGTTATCCTAGTAACTTAAATACTACTTATTAATTAATTACTTCTATCTTCTTACTTACTTACTTATATCTTACTTCTTATTCAATCACTTACTTAATAACCTTACTTGCATATTATTAATTATTATCTATTTTTTTTTTATGTAAATTTTGTTTTCCTCTCCATTGAAAATTTTATCGGTTTTTCCCCACAAAAAATATGTTACGGAGAAGATCCTACTCAGAATGTATTATATACTATATAATTATGTATATATATATATAATATAATATATTATAATAATATATATATATATTTAGTAATATATTATATTATATTATAATATATAATTAGTGATATAGATGGTCCTTTTGCCATCGTTATACAGATTCAGATTGTTCAAATATTAATCCTCATTCAAACTGTTCTCAAGATCAGAATCGTGGAATAAGTTAGGATATGTCCAAACGGAAATTTCACCGCCAAAGTTAATGGTATATTATATATATATTATATATTATTATTATATATATATATATCATATATATATATAATTATATATATATTATATTATATATATATATATAATATATTATTATATATATATATTATATACTATATATATATTATATATTCCGATGAACCAACGGGAAGAAACAGTATATAATAAACAGCTAATATACAAGAGACAGTAAAACAGTATACAGCGCATACTACTATATAGAATATAGTTAAGTAGAAGCGTTTTGTATGAAAGTTTTGTTTCGAAAATAAATCAAATCATGCTAAAACTCAAAAATTATTTAATTATTACAATTGCTCTTCCACCTCTAGACTATGAGGGAAAAAATAAAAATTCGATTTATTCTATATTAACTGATATGATGAAATTTGGTTTTCAGGCAAAGAAGATGAACAAGAAACTAAAGATAAATAAAACTGTTTAAATGTTTTATTTGCAATTGCTATAATAAAAGAGGGGCCAAAGTGGTACAAATCGTTAATAAACTTGAGGATAAAAATGAGAAGATAGAATCGTTTCTGAAAAAAAAAAAAATGCGTTACGGGTTTCGTCTTCGTCCTGCTTCATGGCAACACATTCAAAACCTGTTAAAACCTTTATTCTTTCTGATTCGTTGCTTCTTTTTGATGTTAGAAATTATAGACTCTTTACCAGATCTGAATTACAAGCATTTCAAATGTCAAGAAATGCCTTTTGTTTTTTATACTTATAAAATATTTAATTTTTTTATAAGGTAAATTAGGTGATATGAATGGTTAACCGAAATGAATGTGGGTAAGTTAATAAACAAAAATATGTTTGACGTAAGTAAGAATACCCGTCTGAAATTAGATATAGTTATACACAATTTTATAATTAAATGCAGCGCCTACATGGCCTATTAAACAAAATGAATAAAATTAGCAGATAAACAAGTTATGTGTATAATTCTTTTGAATATCAGTCTGAAATTAAATGGAATAATAGACAGCTCTATAAATAAGTGTAGTAAATATATTAACGGTTAAGCGAAACTATATGAACAGACAATTGTTAAAAGCTATTAGGAATTTCCGTCTAAAATTATACAGTTATATACAGCCTATAAATAAATGTATCATATACATAAAAGGCTACTCGAAATAAATATGGGTAGATAAATAAAGGGGATATGTATTATACTTAAAATATTAGTCTTTGCTACAGTATTTTGGCTGAGTAGTCCTAGTTCATTTTATGGGGTGTTTTTACATTTCCACCATATTTATCACTAAAAATTTACTGACTCTCCGGTCCACATGATTAAAATGGAAGATACATGATAAATATTTGCTTTCGCAATCGCGACTGATATAGTAATTAGGATATAACTGGCCTCTCTTATATCTATATCCATGTCACTCTCAATCTTCTTTATATATTTTAATAAATATTTCCAGAATAAGTGGAAAGAGCCTCTCTTTAAATAACGTGTCACATAAAGTTAATCCAGTCTATGGAATCAGAGGATTTATGTCTGTAATGACGAATATAATACAATATCAAATCAACTAATCATTAATGTTTACGAGCATATGAATTGGTCTGATAAATTTGAATCTAAATACGTCAAAATATTATTTGCTCCTTTGATGCATATCTTGAACCATTCAAGTGTAGTTTTTCGATTTACGAGATCTGTAGGACGGTTTATCATATGATATAACGTAGTATAGTGATTTCTTTTGAGAGTGAAACGAGAAGTCAATGCAAGTTATTCCGGACTATTATGAAACATTATTATGCAACGTCCTAACAAATTAAGTAATCTACATAATCCTTTTATTACATTCTAGTTATTTATTTTATGATAATATTGCCATGTAATAATTATATAAGTACACATATAACCATATTATATATTAACTATCAATTACTGGTTAAAACAATTAAATGCTTCAGTCGCGGTGCGGAGTACTTATGATACGTCTATGTCGATTCCTCTTTCTGACGTAAATGCCCTTTTTATTTAGTTCACGCGTATAAGAAATTCTACCGTATTATGCAATTTAAAGTTGTACCATTTTCTTAGTATAGTGGTTTCACATCGTCGAGATTAGTCAAATTTACTTGTGGGTTTCATAAACTTAGTACTTAGGAATTTCTCATTTATAATAACTTTTATGTATTAGTCCGCATACATAAGTTTATTTACCGTCCAATATGTAGTCAAAAAAGGCGAGAAATTAGACTAGCGTAGTGAAGTAGAGTAGCGTAGTCTTGAACTTCAGATGAGAGATGTAGTAGATAGTGAGTGAGTGATAGTGCGAGATAAGTAGCGAGCCGATAGCAAAGTATGCTGTGAGTGAGTAGTATTAGTTGCGTAGCGTAGTCATGAGAGACGAGAAAGTGAATAGTCGAGACGAGATCATCAAGAGGTGGATGCGTTAGATTTAATAATATAGCAGAATCCGCTATGTAATCAGCGGGAAGGAAAGTGGTAGATAATAGAAAAGGCAAGAATATGATCTCGAAAGTCAGTCTTCCAGATCATCAGTTCCATCCAGATGTTGAAGACCTGAAGTTGTGCTAAGAAAGCGTTGATGTTGGGTTTTGAGGAAATGGGGGTGTTTTTGACTTTTTGGACGAGTGATAAGGTTAAATTAGAATCCGCGATTTCATCTAGAAAATTAAGAAATAATCAAAAAATCACTTCTCATTTTTTGCAAAAATTAAAAATAACTAAGTATTAATGAAGCTAGGAATCTTCAAATTGATTTAAGTACAAAATAAATATTGGATTCTAACAAGGAAATTTTTAAATGGATGGTAGACAACTGATACTCGTTGGACGTATCTCTGTAATTTGACATCTAGAATCTATTTAAATCTGTTAGTAATAAATGACCCATAACTAAATAATAAAAAATGTATGAGACTGATGCGCAGACACGTACTTAATCTTATGTAGGAAAAGCGTGTCGGTATGAATACCCCCAAATGCTAGTGCTTAAGTAATTGAGCTATTATAAAATGCACTTATGATTGATACATATTTAGAGCGAGTATGACAGTATCTGTAATATCGCGCAGTATATGAGGAGTACTAGCCCGGTGCTATACTCGAATGGACTGATATTATATACTAGTCATACCAACTTCACAGGATCTAGTTCCAGGTATTAGATTTATAAGATAGATTAGTTATGATTGTTAGGATATGTGTTAGTCGTTCATCTATTAGATGGACTCCTAGTCACGAGCGACGTATTACTATAGTATCACACTGGATCTATTTTTGTGGACATCGGAACTCTATGTACTTTAAAACTCCTGATTTCATATATATAATATTCTATATAATATATAACCCGATTATTCCGCAGGAATTTCAGTGAATTCTATCACAGATAGCGAGGTATTTGTAATATATCGTTATAGGTATTCAGTAATACATCTGCCATTACTCGAGTATCTTTGGCTAAGTCTTAAAGCTTCGCAATATCAATAGATATGTTGTCATGCAGTTTCATAACTGCTATCGCGGCAGTATACGGCATGTTACATTCATAGATCTTTTTACCTCATTTTCTTGAGAGGTGATCTGACTGTGTACCCTAGTCCGTCACAGTTAATTCCAGCTCAAGTAATTTATCAGATAGATAGATCTAACTCAGTATAATGACTAAGCACGTATATTTTCTGCTCTATTATGCTCTGTGAGTAAGCCGAAATCAGTTATACTTACCTACGTACTGAGACTCTAAGGGATGCATATGCACGAGTTAATTATGGAATCTGAGCTGCTGAGTGTATCCAAACATTGTGATACAGTAAATCTTCTTATCATAGATGTTCCATCAAGAACGCAAGTAAGGGTTCGAAATCAAAGAAAGGTCGTATAATGAAGGCAACATGAAATCATAGCGTGTAGATCCAGACTCTCTGGCTCAAATGCCTGGTGAGATACCCATTGAACTGTTGACGATGATCAGCCTTGTTATGTTGTGTGGCCGCGTCCGCATTTGGAGTATAAATCTGGTTGTGTTGACACAAGTTGTTCGTCTAGGGGTTATGTCTGACTCTAATTCACCGCCACTCATTATTAGATGTTCACTACCATCAAGAGCTAGATAACCAGAGGTATAGCCACACTGAGCATATTATTGCTTACATGAGCATACCTGCCCTCGCACTCCTTTTTTCCTGTATGGAAGTAAATACTGGCAACTGCAGTCCATTATCGCCGGTAATCTCCCACCGCTGAAGATGTCAACGCACACACAACACCAGGGCTCACAATACATTCTGCATCCTTACATATTCCTGAGAGTCTCACTAGTAACGGCGCAGTCCACCATTGTAGTCACCACCAAAATGATAACGATCATCATGTACCAATACAGTATACTTTGTGTGTATTATCGTTTAGTGATCAATCTTCCGTATACCTTTTCTATAGACTTGCCACGAACTTGATAAAACGCGATTTTTTATACTTCTTGTTCGAAAAAGCCTTTTTTGGTATTGGCTCATTTATTCGAGAACTCCCTCAAATATATTGCCCTCATTGAGAACTTGCCCACAATTGGATTTTCCATTTTGAGAACCCTACCTCAAATTGTTTTGCGAAGTGTCGCGTGAGTCTACCAACTTGGATGTGGAAATTTCATTGCACGATCGTAGTTCTTCCCCCATCATGGTTGCAACCTGCAGCTAGGCTCTAACAATGGACTCTTACTTGTGCTGCACATACTGGAGGATATTAGTGTTGGTAACTGCCCTATCATATGTGCTGTCGAGCAGGGAGCGCATCTAGATTCTTTGTCCTCCGTGGCGACATCGGACCTTATCATGCTTAGGCACCTTCCTTTGAATACAGATGAGCAGGTGTTTTATTTGTCGAGCCAAACTCCTTTGTTCAGCGTCTTTAGCCCACGATAACAGTGCGGCATAAGGCTGACTTATAGTCTGACTCGTTTTAAACCATTGGGTCATTTATAGATTTCAGTCCTCAAATATTTGTCAAGCTTTTCTCGCGCTAATGATCCTAGGCAATCGTACCTTTGTCGCACTATTCTTAATGGGTCGTGGTGATTCCACAGTTATTCTTTGATACTATGGATTACTTTTTGCGCACAACGTTGACTTGTAGTAGCAATGGGTTTTAATATGTTGATAGTCTTCATATCACGAAGTGCTTAGCACATCTCTTTTGTTTTGCTACTATCTGTGTGGGGCATTACCAACCTGTTTTGAGCCATTTGGAGATTTTGTCGACTTCTCTTTTCGCCTTATCCTATAGGCCATATACATAGTGTGAAAATGTTATTTTTTTGTAGGCACCACGTCTCACTGTAATAGGTTTTCTGAACGCACGACTCTATGTTGCTTGAGGCGTCTTAGCATTCCGTTAATTATGATGATCCATCGGTTACCTCCGCGTACCTTGCTGATCTTGACGATAGAATTACCGTTGCGAGCTGAGCTACTATGTGAGTGAAAGTAAACTATCCGAGCCAGCCGAGAGCGCGCGCGGTACATAACACAAGGGGTGAAGGTACCCTCCTTGGGGCCATCCCTCCACACACACACACATACAGATCGAACATCACTCCTACCACAGTTCACACTTAGTACACTCGTGACATTACACTATGACACTCGTTCTACGTACCTACACGTCGATAATTATTATATCCAGTCAATGCTACTGAGGTCTATGACCTACATGTTACATAAACCTTATTACAGGCACGCCGTGGCAATCCATAACACGAGCATGCATCGAACTCTATAGGATCTCTGCACCTCCAATGAGGCTAACGCAACAATATTCTGAGCCACTTCTTGTCAATAGCCGGCTTATTCTTTTCTTTTGTGATTACCTCATGCCTGTATAGTAGACTGACGCCGACTTTGATCCTTTCTCTATGACATGGTGTACTGTACCTTGTTTGACCATGGATCATTATTCGGTACTATGGGACATCTGGTATTACCACTGATTCTCATTGAATTTTCCAGCTCTCTAAATTGTTATTGCATCACATCTTTCTCAATCTGTTTTCTAAGAAGAATAGATGTATAGATAGTTGTAATCTCGATTCTGGGGTCAGACGTGGACGTCTACCCGTCTTCGATTAAAGCCCCTTATAGTAATTTAGTGATGATTCTGGCTGAGAATGTATACCAGGCATTGTAGCTCGTCACTAAACCTCTTACCAGCAGCGTGAGAAAAGTGACAGCTCTCCATCTAGCGCTTGAACAAGGGAGCTGGTAACCATGCATACTGAGTGCCATAACTCCGTACTGAGGAGATTATATTGGAGTGCCGAAGACATATGTATGGTTGGCGCACCGAGAGTCTAGAGTGCAACAACATCTAGTTCCAGTGAGTGGCAGAAGACACTTCCAGACAGACTTCCGTCCATATCGTTAATTGGGGGTTTGCTTCATCTCATATCATCTACTTCTCCCGTGTCAACTATTTACATTGTGCGGAAAGTGAGGTTATTGCTCCACCTAAGGTTCTCCTCAATAAGCCATGCTGTGAGTCTCTCTTCTACGACGAGCATAGTGCTAAGCTCGCTCTATTAGATTGTCCTTTGGTGGGCCAACTCTATGCTCATGACAGGGAACACACGATATGCAGAGATTAGGTCGATTCGTGTCTAATTATGCTATCACAATTGTGACCTTCACATAGTAGCTATCCCTTACTATTTTGGATTTTTAGCTCAAAGTTTTATACCTTGTATAACACTATAATGCATTACAGCGGTTATGCGCAGTCCTATATAGCATTCACTCTTCCCAATTTTTCACTCTAGCCCGCTATAGTCGACACTTATCTAGAACAGTTTCCCAGCCTGGTTTTGAATGTCACTAGAGATGTGATTTACGCTCTTTACGTTAAACATCCCACCAAGACGAGCATGCTTTAGTCGTACCAGTCTTTCTACAAGAAGATCAACTTGATTTGTCATTCAATTCTCTGTGTGTAGAATTTAGATTGCAGTTTGCATGTAGTTTGGATAGCAATTTCAGGAATCTTCTCGTCTAACAAACAGTTCCCCATATATCTCATTTTCGAATGATACATCTGTGATGACTTTAAGTGAGTCTTTTATGTACTAACTTCCAATTTGTTATCCTAGGATACATCTTCCGCTCACTAGCTACTCTTCTCTCAACCTAATGGACTGCAAACGCCCCCTGCACGTGTCTATGGTCCGCAACATGAGAGTAGACTGTGCATACAGACACCTCCGAGACTCTGGTATCAACAACCAGTGGGCTATATAGTGCGAGCGGTCTCAGACCTCGTGTCTCGCTTAGATTTGATCAATAGCTTTATCTCTACCTATACTCATTCAGTACAAATCACTCAATATGAGTTACGAATTCTATCACCTTCTCTATTGTATGCGTATAAACTTCATTGTCAAAGCATTTCATTTCAAACTATAGTGACTTGATGAGTCCATTTGCACGCTCCGAATATGTTTTCTTCTACCTGCGAGCTTAAACCACTCACATGTATTTGTGAGCTAAAAAAACCATTTTAGCTTGTGTTACAAGGAGGCTACATGCATCTGCTGACAATCATTAACAGCAGCAAAGTAATGTTTCCGATTAGACCACAACTACCTATTATCTTAACTGCATTAACTCTTCCTCTAACTTAGATTGTACTCTTACTAATATCTTTTGAGCATTGCTATTTAATCAATCCTTTTTAAGAGAATTGTATTCAGAGTTAAGGAAACAAGGCTTAGAACCCAGAACTCGTCTGATAATACACAGAGCTAGTACCTATCAGTTACTACAGCACGGAGATAGCGCCGACAATTTGTCCTTTATGTACAATTAACGAACATGAACCTTAATCTCACATACCCATTATAAGCAGTCACAAACTTCTAGGTATAATTATAATAGAGTGTTACCCTTTGTATATCGTTACCTAGGGTGATTTCTAAGTAACCCATGTCTGATCATCTTGTATGCTAATCTTGTCCGATGCTCTATCATGACTGTCATTGTAACTGAGACGATAATCCAAAGTTGCTGTGACCTGCGCTTTTTGCGTTGAGTAGCACGTTCAATTTGAATAGGCATTTAGGTTATCAGTTGTTCTTCGCTTTTACTACTTATGTCAGATTCGATTTGGTTTAATTGCAGACTTCTAACTCAACTGCATTATCACAATGCAAAGATTTAATCTAGTATTCTGGCTCTTAATAAGCAGATGCACATATAGTCACTCGTAGAAACTTTCATTTAGTTTTTTGGACTCGTGTCAAGGGAGTCTAGCTTCCCTAGGGGGGATAGTTTTCATATTTGATTTGTGTCCGTTTGACTGCTTACTAGTCTCTAAACGCTTCATGTTTCACTTAAATCATTTTACTCTTCTCTAAACTTACTGCTATTTACTATATGTTTTACCTGCTTTCACATTCAAAATTTATGTAACATTTTTTTTTGAAAGCTTTAAAATTCAGTAAATCAGATAGAGTGTTTATACCTAACACCTAGGGGATTGTATCTTTTTTTTACCGTTTACTGTTTTACTCATTTTGAAAGCTTTAACCTAAACTCCATTTCGCTAATTGATTTTTTTTACAGATTAAAATCATATGCAATTTATTAACGTTACATACCGTAGAGCAGTAAATCAGTAAATCAGTAGAGTTTACTAACACCTAGGGGGGATTAGTATGCTTTGTTTTCTGCTTTCTGCTTTAACTCATGTTTTAGTGCTTTAACTCACTGCTTTACTGCTTAACTCACTGCTTTACTGCTACTCTCTGCTTTGCGCTTTAACTCTCTGCTTACCTGCTTTACTTCTTTACTTAAATCATTTTATCTCACATTCTTTTTATTGCTTCTCTATATTTTTATTCTCCAATAAATATTTTAAATTCTTTATATTTTCATAAATTTTATTAAAATTATTTTTTTATTATTATGGAGGGGGTTTTATATAACAAAATAAGCGTTCAAATTTTAAATTATTATAACGTTTTTATCCCGCGCAAATTGATCATAATCATCCATAAGGTTATTAAATGGCAATAAATTGCATTCATCTTTGACATGCTTATAGCCACTTACAGACTATACAACCATCTACTAGGAACTTTATACCACATTCATCTATGCTACTTAGCATTTACCCCATAGCACTACCATTACACTTAGTACACATGCGCGATCCACACACACCACACACACAAACACACTACACTTATACACACATTTCCAGCTATGATACTTAATCACACATTCACCTCATGACACTGTACATTTATCATAGACATCTGTTTACATTTACACTTACACTCACACAACAGATTTACTTACACCACACAGATTACCTTACACTCACACAAGATTTACTTACACACACAGATTTACTTACACCGCACATCAGATTTACACACACACACACACACGACATCACACACACACACACACACACACGCCACACACACACACAACACAGTTTCGATATCATTTCTCTATCAATCCTTACCATATAAGTATAATTTTATTAAAAACATTTTGTTTTAATTGTTACATATGATTTATAATACTGATGTCCATATAACAAAATTAATTGTCAAAGTGGTCGTAAAACTATCTATAATAAATCAATCCATTATCGTTTGAAACAAAGACACTTTATTATTACTGTTTTATATACTTTTCGTTTATAATTTTTATAACTATCAAGTTTTAAACAACCTTTAACTACATTACGAAACTTTAATTAAAATCATCTAGTACTGAACCTATTTATCTAGTTAGAGAACCATAATTCATTATAAGGTCACCCCTAGCACCGCTCAACACCAACTATGCCACGTTTTTGTTCTATGACTTAACTTGCTTACCTTCATCTTTAGCCCATGTATTTAAGTAAAAAAATAACAATAATAATTCTTCTCGTGCTAACATAACCATGTATTTATTAAAGATCTTTCTACAGTTTTTCATTTAAATAACTAACTAATGTATTCACTTACATTATATTAATCATTAATTTACTAAAAAATATTTCAAAGTTGTTTTAAATAATCGATTTTCTTTATTAAATTATATCTATGTCAACATTGGACCAATCTCATCAACAGAAAAACACAACAACCCGACTCCTTTACAGATACTGAAGCTGACCTTCTCTCTGCTAAAATGTGTTTTTGATATAATACTCTAGGTCTAATTTAGGATAATCCTCTTTTGTAACCCGGGGCGATTTAGGCCTATTCCAGGGTCTATAATTTTTCAATGACTGACCTTTTTCCTGTAAAACGTGGTCAATAATCTAGTTAGGCCTAAATTAGGCCCTAAATTTTAGGAATAAGCCTTTTGTAATCCATGCTGATTTAAGCTAATACCAGTCAAAAGTGTAATTTCCAGTAATGAACAAGAATCATTTGTTCTATTATTATATTTTTATAAAATATATTCAAAGGAACATGCTGGATCGGTAGATCCTTTAAGCAGGTAAAAAAGGAAATGTTTTCCTTACTTTGATTGGTGCGGAGTATCCTTGATCTGTATATCCTGTATGTGATTGTCGAGAAATATTTTAATCGTCCTTTGGAAAATTAACTTTGTTCTTTAAACTTGTATTTGAGAAGGTGTGTTTTATTATCTTTTAGACCAAAACTCATTTTAAAATCATGTCATGTTTTAGCTGTTAACGTGCACAAGGTTTTATTCTGAATTTGTCTTAAAGTGTTTTATTTTTACGTAAGTGTATTCATGCATTTATAATAAAGTAACTTACGATGAGGAAACTAATTATTATTATCCACTAAAATAGATAATAATTAATTCACTAGTTCATAAGCTAACCACAAGGGGCTCAGCATGAGCCCACCCGCAAAGGCACCCAACCCACCAACCCCGCACCCGCTGATGCGTTCCGCCGCGTCCCCGCCCCGCGTCCCGCACCCGCGCGTGCGCCCGCAAGCGCAATTATCCGCCGCGTCCCCGGCCGCCGCGTGCCCCGCAGGTCGCAATAATTTCCGCTACTCGCTCCGCCGCGTGCGCCGCCAGGCCGCAATATTCCCTCGCGAATGAAGTATATATATAGTATATTCAGTATATCTAATATATGATATATATATATTAATATATATAATAATATATTAATATAATATATATTATATGATAATACTTATATATAATATATTATAAATTATATTGTTGTGCGTGTGAGTGAAGTGTCGTATGGGTGAGCGCGTAAGTGGTCTATGCTGTAGGTGTCATGTGTGATGAAGAAATACGTGTTGTGGTGTATACAGGTAAGTGTGAAGTTGTCTATGTAAGTGTTAACTTGCTTATATAGATGGAATCATACAGATAGTGATTGGTTCATCAAAGATGGCGCCATCAAAGGATGAGTCATCAAAGATGACACACCAAAGCTGAGGTATAAGCCTAAGTTGTTGTTAAAATGGTTTTGGTGAGGCCAGTCAAATCTTGAGGCATCAAAAGAAGCTGTAGGCATCAAAAGTGAGGCATCACAGCTGAGGCATCAAAGTCTGAAGGCCTCAAAATATCTGAGTGGGTGGGCTGCGTATTGTGTACTGGTAATGTGTTGTGTGTTGTGTGTGTGCGTTTGTGTCTGTATGTTGTTTCAAAAAAGGAAAATTTATCATGCGAGTTTCTGTACCTATAAATAAAATAAAAAATGTTTTTTAAAAATAAATTATACGCCATATGTGTAAGTGAGTGTGCGGGTTGGGTGGTGTGGGGTGTTGTGTATGTGTGCGTGTTGTGTGTGTAGTGTGTTCCTAAAATCCGACTTTCTAGGCACTGAAGTTAATAACACTTAAGTATATCAATATTAAAAATAAAATTTTTCAATAAATTATTACCAGTTATATGTGTAACACAAAGCCAATCCTGTGTGGTGTGTGTGTGTGTGTGTGTGTGTAATGTGTGCGTGTGTGTGTATGTGTGTTCTGAATAATAATTCGCGAGGGATTATTGCGCCTGCGGCGCACGCGGCGGGCGAGTACGCGAAAAATATTGCGCCTGTGCGGCACCTGGCCGGGCGGGGGACGCTGGAAATACTTGCGCCTGCGGCGCACGCGGGCGGGCGGGGACGCGGCGTGGTACGCCTCAAGCGGCTGCGGGGGTTGGTTGCCTTGTGCGGGTGGTTGGCTCATGTGAGTGGTGCTTGGTTCTTGTGGGGTTGTTTTGTCTTTGCTAGTCTAGGTGTTTTTTTCTTTAATGCAATCTTATTTGAATTCATGCTCTAATCCAAATTACTTTCTTTGAAAAGTCATTTGTGCTATGTCTTGTATATGTATGGAAATTTGCAATGTTGTTAATATCCACACGATTTGTCAAATAGTATGGCTTATTTATAATATAGTGCAGTATATTATCACTTAGTACAAGTGAGATTATACACTAGTTGTGTCTGATTATTTGAATTAAAGATCAATAATTGCTTATTTAATAACTTTTTTCACTTTTCTGTCTTATATATCTAAAAGTGCGTAATAATGCATACGATTTTTATTGTATTCTAATTAAAATGAGCAGTTTGTAAGGTGGGAATTATATATAAATTTAAATTTGATACAACTTAGAATAGAACTCATCACATGAGACTTAACTTGCTTATCTCAATATTAATATAAGCCACAGTTAACGCTACAACTCAGGCTAATCAGTCTAGTAAGCATCCAACGCTACCTCTGCATTTATAGTTGCTTCTCTAAGCCCGGATCCACGACGACGCTATGCATGAAATGTGCTGTTTCGCGACCAGATTTCCCCGCCAGACTGCGCCAGGTCTATTGCCTCAGCGGACGGATGCTCAGTCGATATTCGCAGGCGCACTCTGAACGTAGCATATTCAGCAACCGTAAGCAGAACACCGCCCCGCATTTCCTCGTCTTACCCTGCTTTAAACGGACTTCGTCTTAGTGCGAAATTATTTGTCTTCCGTGGACGACTCCAGGCCCGCCCGTCGTGGCTCGGTGCATGCAGTTTGTAAAAAACTGACAATAATTTCCCTTAGAGATCGTCTTAGGATATTTAATATTAATGTAGACACTTACTTAAAACAGAACTGTATCCATCACTTCCCTCTGAGAGAGCTGCTCTATCGAGTTCGACTGTATAAATCATACAATTAATTATAGTATATTCTGTTATTTAAGAGAGCTATTTATTTCTTTATTTGTTATTATTTTTAATGTATATCTCTTAAGATGTTCATTTAGCTAATTGAGTGAGCTCTAACTAATAATGCTTGATATTCCATCTAAGAAACACACATATTTCAGGGCGCTAAATCTACACAACAGGCCCAACGAACGTCCGTTAAATCTATGGAACAGCGTTTTACAGAACAAGTCATTTGACATTTACTCTATTCCTGCACCAGGAAATTAGGCCATAAACTCCAGCCACCGGGGCTACACACAAAGGACTATACTCCCTAAATTAACTTATGACATCACACAGTTATTATTGTCAACACATTAATTATTCAAGAGAGAGAAAGACAGGTTCGTTCTTTCGTATTTCTTGTGTTTAGGGAGTGCTGTGTTGGTTGTGTTTTACTTACGTGATGGATTGTGTCAATGCTATAATTAGAGAATTAGTATATAAAGAAAATTCCGAATTAATTTTAACACATATCTTTGAGTAAGCTCTTTTTTATTGTGTACCATTACGAGCAGAATATTATATATTTATAAGTTAATCGTGAAATAAAGCTATCCTCTAAATATCTTAATAAGCAAACTTAGAAAGATATCTAGATCAAACTACACACTCTTATAGTTAGCAAGAAGCACACTAATCTTGTATCTATATCTATGATTCTAACACTTATTCACAATGGCCATTTACAGAGATTGACGTAAGCACGATAAGTCAATCAGACACACACAACGCGTTCATATTTCTGGATGAGCAGGGCTTCACACTCTAGTGGTGGAGTATGGGCACCTCGCTATCTTGATGTTTGGACCTTGAGAGATTTGTATGACCTTGCATGTCTTTTAATGATTGCACCGTTACAACTTATGGTGTAATTAGATCTAAAACTTTTCATAAAATAATTTCTAGTATGAATAGTTTATTGATAAACTCTATACTTGATCAGTGATAGAGATGTTACTATAACTTGACAAAATGTAGTTACTAGCTAATAATAAATTCTTTTGTCAAAGATAGAGCTCATCTTATATGATGATTTTACACTTAATTAGAAGTTTAAGATAATGACTAGTTGCACAAGAAATATTTTCAGTTATATATTATGATCTGATTATACTACAAATGTACGTGTTTATTTAAAACATGAAACACTATACATACATGCATACATATATAAAATTTTTCAAAATATACTTAAATTTATTACTTGTTATGTCTCGATAGCTGAGCTAGTGAGTGCGCGTGATGTGCTGTGATAGTGTCGATGCTGTGAGATGTAGATGATTGTGTAGTGTGATAAAGTGATGTGTGCATGCTTGATGCGCTGCGTATGCTGTCCCAGTAGAATATGCTGTGTGATACCACACCCTGTTTCGTCGCGGAGTTTAAAGTAAATACTCTGTGTGTTGGTAATAATCATTCTGTTGTGGTGAGTGTAAGTAAATTCTGATGTGATTGGTTAAGTTAAAAATTCTGTGTGATCTGAGTGTAAGTTGTATGTAAGTGTTTTATTGGATATAATTGGTAGTGTCATAGTGAAGATGTCGTGGTAAATATATGTATTTCATAGTGATAATGTAAGTCTAATTAATAGTGTAAGTTGGTTAATGTGTTGTGTTTTGTGTGATGTGTGTGCTGACTCGCAATTTTGGTTATAAGTGTTAAATGATAAGTGGTCACTAATGGGTAAATGTAAGTGTCCATAGTGAAACTGTGGTTGTATAGGAGATGTGCATAGGTGATGGTGTGGGATGAGCAGTTAAGTGTGTGTGTGGTGTTGCGTGGGTGGTGTGGTGCCGTGTTGTATGGTGCTGGGTGCTAAACTAGGGATAATAGCCCTGAAAGTGTAATATAATCACTAAGTGGGCATAATCGAAGAGGAAGTAAAAATGAGGAGTGAAGAAGAGCAGATAATAAAGAATAATAGATAAAGAGTGAAGATAAAAATTAAGTATAGATTATATGATATATAAAAAGTAGTAAACCGCAGAATATGAAAGAAGACATAGACTGTTAGAGAGTAAATATACTGGAGTTAAAGGCAGTAAGAAACCATGTGAGTTAAAGCAGTATAACGCGGATGAGTTTAAAGCTAGTTTAAGTACTAGAAGTTACACGCAAGCATAAGCTGATGTTAATGCAGTAAGCGCAAGTCCATTTTAACTAGAACAGAAGTTTCTTTGTTAGCACATACAATAGTAGTTATAAAGCATGATAAAACAATATAGCTTATATCTAAATCCTCTTTTTCCCTTTGGTGTTAGATAAGTACACCGCTCTTCATTGGAATTGTACTGTAGATTACTAGACTCTGGTATATGTAGGTGTAACCGTTATATAAATATAATGAGATTCATCAGAGCCCAGTTCTTAAAACATATAATACTCTTATTATATCGCAGTGAAAACATGAGTTTTTTATAAGTTCAGTCATTAAACACAGTGAGTTTAAACTAGGTAATAGCAGCAACAAAAAGCATTACGAGGGTAAATCCCTCCGTGAAGATGCGTGGTCTTAGTGATAACACCGTCCTCATTCCATTTGACTGATTATCATTCTCGCTTTTTAGTAGTGTCCAAGATCTGTTTCACTCAAATAGTGTTGAGCCTTAGCAAAGCTAGTAATACTACATATAGTTTATAAACGCAGACAAACATTGAGTTAACAATCAGTCAAAACATCAGTTATACACAGAGCAGTATTACAGTTCTAGTAATATACATAGAGACGCCTTTTACTATTTCCGCCTATGGGTTAGTTTATGGTATAACATCCTCTCTTTCGACATGGCTCTCCTGAATTTACTGCTTCCTCATAGATATTGGAACTCCGTTAAATACTATAACAATATGGTAGCTTCACTGAAAGCAGTATGATAAATATTGAGCCTAAGACGTTTTTAAAGCAAGTCAAAAAAACGTGATTTATAGTAATCTTTATAGACAATCTAATGTTTTGAAAGCCTGAGTAACAACATGAAAGGGTCTTAAAGCAGTTACGAGAGCCCGGCCTACCGACCACAAGCACATTATAAGCATTAATAAATACCCCTTGGGGTTGTTTTACTAACAACACCCAACTCTATCTTGTATTAACTCACGTAGATTGTGTACCTGTCTTCTAGAAGTGTATTGTAGAGTGGCTTTAGAGTAAGGTGTAGGTTAGCTCGTGAGATATATAATGTCATAGCATAATCCTTAAGCCATAGTCAGAGTAGACAGGAATTTGTTACAGGCTAGTAAGATACATGCGTAGTCTTTACGAATGAGCCACGTAAAGCCATGCTTTTAACACACACAAAAATATGCAGTAACTCTTTTAAATTGTTTGAATCCTCGGTCGCTACCACTCCCTCATCCCTCAGCCATCTCTGTCTCTCTCTATTACGAAGATTGGGGGCCTTGACGCAGGAAGTTTTTAGGTCCTCTAACACCTACTGTTATTTATATTGACTGATTTAACACGCGCTCTTTACATGATGCTTTAGAGTTCAGCTTTAATTTGTTTTCTCCTTACATCAAATTGGCGTCCAAAGTGTAATGGTAAAATATCGAGTATAATGGTCTCTAGTCACCTTATCGCAGTGACACCTTCTGGTGTCTTTGTGTTCATATCTTACGACTTAAGGGGCCTATAGATACACTCTTTATAGAATTTTTAATCATCTATTAAATAAGTGATCTAAGTTATAAGTAGTTTAAAGTCAGAATAAATTATGTTATATATTATATTTTAAAATAGTGAAATAAACTTTATCAAACCCTCTAGATTTTTCATTTTTAAATAATGATGTTTAGTGTAAGAGAGAATAATTGTTATTTCAAATAAAATTACAAACTATTTATAACTATTATAATAACATCTGTGATAAAAATGAACATATGTTAATTTTTCAAATGAGGAATGAAGTAGAATTATGCGTATTATGTACAGTAATGATAGTATATAGAGAAATAACATGATATGACATAATAGTATGAGTTACTGATATATTGAATTTAGTCACATACAGGCGTCGGTGACTCGTCTAAACTCTGACACGAGCTGACAGGAGGTTCTTGAACTCATCAACTTATATGCGCGTAGGAGAGTGAAGGGGAGTTGGCTGGCGTGTCCATGTTGGTGTCGATCTTGTATGGTGATGTGTAGTAGTGTGAGATGCTAATATGAGTGTAGAGTCATGCAAAGAGATGATATGCTAAGTCGAATAGTGATGAGGGTAGATATCTAAGAGTATGACTGATGTCGAGTAACAAAGATGAGTCAATACAAAGATCATTGCAATCATAGATATTAGTAAGACTCTGTCTGAGTGTGTGAAGTGATAATGTCCGTGATGATGATGTGAGTCAAAGTATAGTAGCTCCTGTGTGAGTGTAAGGTGTATAGTGGGTAACATAGTAAGTGTCTTAAGGATCATATGGACGTAGTGTAAGATGCTTCATAATGTGATATAAAATGTGACTATACTCAGTATAGTACGATAAGCAGTCAATAGCTGATGGAGTGTATTAGTAAAAGAACACCAAATGCGATTCCAGTCTATAGCTGTAGTGTGATCGTCTGATGTGTAGAGAACGTCCACTCAGAGCTATGTAGGTGACTTAATATCTAGGTGGAACTCAAGTTGGTAAGTCGATTTGATAGGGAGTAGGCTTAGATGATAAAGTGTGCACTACGCATGTATATGGTCTAACGTATAGATGGTGGCTCACTAGTGAGTATGGCTACGTGATTGCATCATCAATGTGTAGCCTCAGTTGCACCGAGCGAGCGCGCGGGAGGCACGAGCTCGTTGGCTACTGTCATCGCTGTGACTAAATAATACATTACATCAATAAGGCACAATGATAATAGATACATCACTAAAGTATACTATCTTATAACAGAGAAAGATTATGAGAGAAATGCAGTCCAAATAAAAGACATACAAGATTAGATAGGATAGAGTCAAATATAGAGTACCATGGTATAATAAGTGAATGAAACACAAGTCGAAATAATATCAGAGAATACAAAAAGGAGAGAGAACATAAGCAATCAATAAATAAAGGGTCAATAAGTCCAGAGTAAACAACGTGAAGGACTATAAATTAACAGTAAAGTCAGGAGAGTAAACGCAGTAAGCAAGAATGGACGCACATAGACAGTCACCAGAGACGTTGATATCAGTGGCTTATGTATAAAGCGTCGAGTATATAGTTTAAAGAGCAGAGGTAAACATATGGTAGTTAAAGCAGTAATAGAAGAGTGCTAAGTGTACATAGTGGATAGAGTGCAGTAATAGCACAGTGATAAACCATAAGTAGGTGTGGAGCTAGTTCCGTGTGTGCGCTGAGCTAGTGGTGTGTTTGATGTGTTAACAGCCTTCGCCGCCCGTGTTAGAGTATGTGACCGAGAGAAATATCTATTGGAGCATAGCTTACATAGAGGATGTGACGCAAAAAATGCAGCTTTATAAAGCAGTGAGAACACATCGAGTCTAAGATTAAAAGACCAGTAAAAAACATGTGAGACAAGAAACAATGTGAGAACGAGCGACTAAAAGTAATGAGCACAGGACAGGAGGCGACAATATAGCATGGTACAAATCACCCAAGTGTAAGAATGAATCAGGTAACAACCAGGGCTAAGCCCTACTTCAGAATTGAAGCCATAATTACACTGATTTACTGCCGTGTTAGAAGAGAGTAATGTACCATGGTATTAGATCAACCATTGGTCTGTGATCGATAATAAATGCATAGTAGGAGAAGGGCATCGTACATGCGGTATTTATATATACGCCACGTAGAGCATACACTGAAGACTGACCAGCTAATAAGGCAGCACTAAAGACGCCGTATCTACGAGAGAGGGTCATGCCTAAAAGCAAGTAAATACAATAGAGCGAGATAACAGAATTCGGCGCGTCTGCCCATAGGATCGATTAGTGAGTGAAGCAGCCTCGCTCATGAAAGAATATCACTGAGTGAGCCAAAAAGCTTATTCCGAAGCGGATGATAAGATACTATAGAGGGTTGAGCTAGATCACGCTAGTTAAAAGGCGTGTACAAAACATCAAGATTAGTCATGTGAGAAACGATGATCTCAAAATAATAGAGAGCCAAGGAGTTCAATAATATAAACATTTAAGAGAGCAACTCTGTCAAGCTACCACGACAGCTATCATAATCAATGAGCGATAGCCCATTCTACAATCCCCCTACGACTGACTCTAAATTCTATAGGCCAGTCCTCTAATTAGATAATTCAATCTGAGTTGTATCCTCGTCTCCAAACGGAAAGCATAAACTCGTTCAGAGGTGATCCTTTCCATCACGTATATAACCAGAGTCAACCGTTCCGATAACAGTAGTGTAGCCCGCCACAAACCGAGCAAATCCAAATCAAACGGATCCAAAGGTCTAGCTATGTATACTACCAAACGACAATTACCCTCGGGACCTTCTTAGTCACTCTTACATATTTCTTCTTTTATCTTTTTTCACCAACAACACATCTATACACCAACCATAAACACAAGCTACATAAACTAATCGGAGTCACGCGTCAAGTCTACCACAACTTTATACTTCACGCATCTGCCATAGCTGTACCACTTTACTGATGATCGTATTCTTCACATCTGTTATACTGTACTTATCCGCCTCCTGGCTTCGGCACATACGTGGCCGAACTTGTCTTACTTAAAAATCACAAAATTGTCTCTACGCACTTCGCAAATTACCCCCACATCGATGTTGCTTCACCATTAAACGTTACTACTTCTGAACAAAATAGAAAATATGAAGGAACCAAAGTTCTGTAGCGTTACAGGCTCTAACGTTTGTCTATGCTTTAGATGATTAAGAGTAAGTCACTGGGCATCCTCATTATACTCCTGGAATTGTAATAACGACAACCCTAAAAGCGAGACTAAGAGGAACATATAAAAGCAATGCGTGGCCTATTCCAGAACTATGGAGAGACCACGAATCACTATGATACATGCCACTTCTGCATGGCTGAATATAAAAATTTGGGGAAAAGGTAAAGGAAGCAAATCTCTTGCCATACCCAGGATTATTCCCTCATCCAGAACCCCAGTTCCTCGTAATGAAAACTAACGTATCATCTTCACCACCCCACCTTCTGTAAGTAAAATTGTTTTATCAAATTCAAGCCAATAAAAAAGTCACATTTTTTTCCTTAATCAAATGATAAAATGAGCAACTTCATTATATTTTATATAGAAAATATAAATATATATATTTTCTATTTAAATCTTGATTATATCATTTATACTAATATACATATATACAATATATTTTAAATATATATATATAATTATTATATTATATATATATAATATAAATCATATGATATTATATTCTAACAAAATTCTTTTTCCTTTCTTTTTTCCAAAGATTTGAAAGTTAATTAAAAGCATGCATAAAATATGATAAGCATGCACTCTGAAATTGGAAGGAAACGATCAGGCGACTAATGAAATGATGTTTTTGTGTGCTTCCGCTGAATGTAGTCAGGGATTTTTAGGACCAATTGGTAAAGAATCCACTTACAAACAGCTGCTAAAATGCTCTATGAACTTGTTATAAAAATGGGTGCCGTATGTCATTAAAGGTGCGGTTATTTACACTGGCATTGTGACTTTTTTCGGAGAACCTTTGAGATCGTAAGTGAGAACATGTCGAAAGATCTCACCACGCGCATATTCATGCAATGGAAAGGCGATACCAGGGATGCTTGAGTAGTTGCCATAGATGCGGGTGCATTATTGTGGGTTTTGATAACATAGAAGCTCAAAATTGTGATTACACAATAGAAAACTCAATGAACAAAGGCACTTTTACATTCAAAGTACGCATGTTTTGGCCATATTAAGCATTGACGATTATATTGGGCGATATTTAGTGTCATCGTTATCATTAAACAGTCTTTTAAGTTACTGTTCGTAAATTTAAACCATCAAATTGACTATCTGTGACAATTCTCGTTCCGTGTTAACCTCATGAACAATTTAAAAAACCGAAACTTGACTATGCTATCAATTCCAAGTTAATAGATATTAGAAAAATGAGAGGTCATTTCTGTGTTCAGCCTCAAAAATTAGGTATTATTCGAATAAAAAAATAAAAAGTATAACATTTTTTTTGTTACAGTAGTGTTATTGACTGAAAGTTTCTCATGAATTCTCACAAAATCAAGTCACAAGTCACTCCGGCCATCATCTCAACCAATTACCGATCCACCCCAACAAAAAGGCCGATACTAATCTGCACCGACAGATACCGCATAACTATGGTACATCCCTACATATTATTAATATATATATATATTTATATCATATATATAATATTATATTATATATATATATATGTATAATATAATATATATTTTATACTTATATATATATATATTCTATATATAATATTCATATATATATATATTATATTATATATATATATATATATATATATACTAGTATATAGATCATTAATTTATCTGCATAAAGTCAACATTCATATGTTATTTGATGCTTATTAGTTATCATATAAGAACACTCGTTTTAGAATTGTGATTTGGTCTGTATCTGCATCAACCTTAGTGTAATTATCCACATAAAATCGATATTCGGATTTCATGCTGGTTAGATACCTCGCAAAATATAGGTACCGTACTTGTTTAAGGAACGATCATATGCCAATAACCATTGTTGAAATATTAATGTGTGCCAAATTGATAATAATTGATTATTATTATTATAGAAAGTTATATTAATCGTACTCGGAAATATATATATATTGCGCATACCTTATTTGTGCGAATTTTTTTTATTATATATTTTTTTAACCACTACATAGTATTATTAATATATAAATTTTTAATATCATTTAGAGTTCCATGTTTCCCTAAATTTTGCTTTAAAAAAAATTGTCCTTATTTCTTTTTTTATAATTTCAGTTATTTTTTTACGCACAAGTTTTTTTTTAAGTATTCATAGTTATTTTTTTACGCACAAGTTTTTTTTTAAAGTAAATTCTCAAGAAAAGACATTAAAGGCATAGTTATATCTGCATGGCTATGAGTTATTCGATTTTAAACAAAACTAATCGTAGTTACAATTAGTTGATTATCTAATATTTTCAAATTTGATATGAATAATAAAAAAAATCTGTATTAATAAAATATTTTTATTTCAATGTTCCATTAATCTAAGAAATAACTTGAAGATTCATGTTGTGATGATGTAGTAGCCTATCTTTCTATGACTTAAGGATTAATACAATAAAAAGACAATATCTTCAGAGGAGTTTTGAGACGTAGTTGCGTTTGTTCCTTTTGAATAGAGTTATAATTTGTCAATTATTATTATTGGTCGAGTCAGGTCTTTCAAAGGAGTGTTGTGTTGACTGAGTAAAATCGGATATTTCTTAATAAGTGTAGTCAAAGGAGTGTTGTGTTGTCTGAGTCAAAGTCAGATATTTCTTAATGAGTGTAGTCGGAGTCACATACTACCTAACAAGTGGAGTCAGGGTTGAAGTATTGTATTTCTTCACGGTTGAAGTCAGAATTGCAGTCGTATATTAACTAATGGTTGAGTAGGAATCGTAGAATTTCGAAGCAACTCTATGACCATAGTTATTAGTGTAAAAAGGAAAGGTTGAAGTTGAGATAAGGTTTTGAAGGACGAGTTCTTCTAACAAAACTGAACTATCAGGGATAAATCTAGGAAACTGCACCAACTACTTCAGGCTGTTGCGAAGGTTAGAAAAATGGAGGGCGAGCTCTCAAGGTATGATAAAAAAATGGAGGGCGAGCTCTAACTCAATGTCCTTAGAGTAAAGAATATCAGAAGACTCTTAAAATATAAACAAGTAAACATAACATTGTAGGGCTTATAAGAACAATATTTTAGAAATATGCAAATTGAGGATTGATTTAGTAGGAGTGAAAAGGTTTGAAATATGATAGATGAAAGTTTTTAAAAATTTTGAAAGTGAAAATATTTGAGGATTGTCTCACACCATAAAAATATTGCTTTTAATTTAAGAACGCTTCGAGAATAGACTTTTTATAATTTTATATTATAAGAACGACTCTTATCGTGAGAGTAAGATTTGTTTCCAAAAGAATTTTGAAGTACTTGATATCCTTATATAAAGGAAACTAGTAACTTATACTTATGTTGATCTCCCGTGAGAAACTCATTTGTATACTGATACTATATATAAACGGTAGAGCGACGGAGTCGCATGGCATCTTCACAGATGTACGCGAAGGAAGTTCGTATACAGATCCTCTCTTTTATGTTCAAGCTCGAGTGTTAAATACTAGAGGTCTTAGGTAAATGTTTACAAATCTTAAGTCAAAGTTCCCCTCCTTCTAACACTATAGCGCGCTCATACCTGCCCGTTCCGATTGTGTGCCCAATTAATGATGAATGTAGGTTAAGATAGTGGTCAATTAATATTACACATATATACCGGGAAACTCATAAATACAGTAGTAGATAATATGAATTAAGACTGGATAAGTCAAGATTAATACCCTTAATGATGAAGCTCATCATCTCTTTATAATAAATACAAAAAAAAAATAATAAAAAGATATAGTGATTAAATTTAATAATACGAGTAAACATATATATATAATATATATATATTATATGACCTGTTGTATATGTTTTTCCAGCTCGTGTGTGTTGAGAATTACTCTTTTTTGTTTTATTTCATCTATTATTTACTACAGTCCATATGAAACTTTCACTTAACAGTCAATCTCTACAAGAACGCCTTTGGACGCACATGACACTATTTTCTTCGAATACACTATGACCTCTTAGCACCAGCCTACACGCTTTTCACAACGACTCGCGTCAGTATTTAAAATTACTTATTATTTTTTTTTTTCTAAGAAATACCCAAGCGGATAAACCGCAAGAGAATGGCAAGGAGTCGGGGTCCTCTGGCTACCGGGGCGAACGACAGGGGCTCCTTCCCTTATTATCTCTACGCCATACTCTCTCTCTTCTACGCGGTGGAAGTGCAATCCTCTTCTCCGAATACCTCTCCCAGCCAGTCGACCACACTCACCCTCTCCAATCTAATATGCGCTATTAGGCATATGGGTAGCCATAGGCAGAGGCGATGTCGTCTCACCCGATCCTTCCATATGAACATAGGAGGGTAATCGCCATGAACCGCTTCAACCTACACCTTGTCTTCTTACTTTCCTTGCTCTCATCTTTACCGCCCTTTCTTGTCCGCGCACTCGACCACAGCCTACCAGACCTTCCTACAAATACACATTTTCTCTTTTGTAACTCTATTTTTATAATATATATATTTATTTTATTTTCTCATATACTACTTTTTGCATTATCTTCGCTCACATAACTCTTTACACGCTGATGACTAATATATTACACTTCCGCTGGTGTCGCTCACAAGTGTACGCATGTCTTGACAGCTCACTTTCACTTTTATGAATACTAAAAATTTATACCTTTTTTATTTTCCTTTATATTTTAACATTTTATTTAGTACGTATAATACATAACTTAACACACGCCGAACCAACTTAGCGAATATGTCAGCATAATTTCCGTTTCTTATACTTGTAAATCTGCTAGATACTAATCTTGTGAGAGTATTTCTTTTTCTTTATAAACTAAGAAATTCTTAGATATCACCCTTTTAGATATGTTCGTATCTACTTTAAATAGACTTAATATTTATAACTATTCTCGAACTTATTAAAATAAGAATCATGGCCCACATCCAGTCAGCCCACCTTAATCACTGAATTATTCACCATATAGTTACGCTGTTCAATACTATCAATAAATACTCACGCCATATGAGCTCATCAATCTACTAAAAACTAACAAACATTATATCACATACTGACGGAGGTCTTAAAACAGTACAAAGCGAGCATTATTTAATAGACTCATAAATTATATTTTTAAAACCTTCAGGATTAATCCTAGTTATCTCAATAATCAATTGAGCTCAACCATTCACGAACTGTAGATCATGAGTCAAATTATATCGTGGTGAGACATATTACTTCCTTATATGGCTACATACTATTAGTCAGCATACTCCATTATCTACTTTAATCTATATTAGCATATATGTCTTTTAAAACCCCCTCCTTTTATAAACCACGTCTCCATTAGTAACGCCAAATCCCGTCTGATAAATCAATTTCTTAATTTATGCCCAATTATGTTCTCAATTATAGGTTCACTAAGATTCATACGACAAAACAAAATTAATATAGCCACTAACGTACAAATTATGTTGATAATTTAATTTTTTCTTTAACTCAGTTAACTACACTACAACATACAAGGCGCAGAGCACTTCTGCTCCAGGAATGTGGCTTGCGTAAGAAAGAAACAATACGAAAAACCCACGCCAACATGTCAGTCCAGCCAGCTAAATGGTCAGGAGGCCAAATCCTCTCAGGGTGAGCGCAGACGAGTTGCAGATTCATAAAATAGAAGTGATAAAGTTAATCAATGTAAGTTGGAGAAACAATGTGCAATAGCAAAGGAAAGTAGAGCTTTCCTCTTCAGACAACGAGGAAGTAGAGCAGGACATGCGAAAAGGGACCTCGACCCCGGCAAGAAGAAGCAGTAAAACTATCAACGAGATACCATATGGTGATATCTCTCAATTACGATATTTTGATCCACAGCACAAAACTCTATGCGTTCGCAGAGCCGCCAATGAAGAGCACGCAGAGTCCTGCGGCAATGTGATTCGTTAAAAACGGGCAAGCACAGGTGGAAGAGAGGATGGCCACTGCAGTACTGATGGCGTAGAGATTACTAGCGAGAGCTGCCCAACCTATGCCTCTGAGCAAAAGAGTATCTCACAGATATAACGCGGACGTTGTATGTTACTTGTTTAATCATATTATTGAATCTAGAGGAGTTAGTTTTTAGCCGTTAACTGTTGAATAAAAACAGACCTTAAGTCTCAAAGTCTACGTATATATATGCGCAGGAGAATTTTTATAGAGAAGTTGCAGTCAACGAGTCACGTAGTTTCTAGAATAAGATTAGGGGTGGCTTGGCGCTACAAGTTTTAAATTAGATACTCCTTAGTCTCTAGAACTCACTCGACCTTAAATATTCATAGCCCATCTAATAGAAATAGTGGAATTGCCGAGACGGCAGGAGACAGACCACCACATCTTCCACATCAACTTCGCCTATACAATATGGAATAACTGTATCCATTAAAACGAAGAAGGAGAAATACAGAGGCTTATAAATCATAACTGAGTAAAAAAAAAAACTGAGAGAGTGTGTAAGAGAAAAGGAAAAAAAAACATTTACAAAAATAACACAAATCCCAATCAGAACAAGCTTCAAACGTGAACAGACTCCCAAGTTTCGGTATGTAAGAGAGCCATGCACTCAAGGCAAACGATATAAAATTTTCATTTATTTATGGAAATATGGTCTTCATCATTTTCACAACGTCTGAATTATCAGTAGAGGTTGTGACCATACGATTACGTTCTCTAGAACTATGAGATTTACTTTCTTATTAACGGTATGGATTATCCAAATGCAATTGTTTGTTACTAATCCACTCTTTAGAGGATAAAGAGTGTTAGTGTATGGATTTACATGACAAGTCAAATTAAGCATACATTGGTGTCGGATCTCCACTCTAACGAAACTTTGTATTCCTTTTCGAATTCTTAAATGGTTCTGTGTGTGACCTTTCCCTTTTATGTATGAAGAAATTTTTCAAATAAAGGACCTAAATTCAAGCAATTTCGCCTCTACATATGTCACGCAATGTTTGGTATGGATTTTTCTTTCATCATTTTAAGTTTGGATTATGGGCAGAAATTCATTTTTGAATTCCACTATCGACTTTGATTCCTTTTTTCGCGAATCTAAATCACCTAAATGTTAAGAATATTTCCTGCCTCTATGCCTCTTCATCTTCTAATATGTATTCTTTCATCCCCCTACTCCATTAATGCAATTAAATAACAAAGGAGACTAAACATTCCTGCTTCAACTCCAACTATTAATTTCAAGTCCTATTCAGTCTCGACTCTTCCAATTGGTTTATTCTTTACATCCACCCTTCATAATCGACATACATATTTTTTGATTCCATTACAGAGGTCCCTAGGCCAACTATAATCACATATATCACGGTCAGACACATGACCCCAGAGCAAAATATCTTAGATGACTTCGCTTCGTCTCTAATAATTATTGTTATCCCTCTAACATAATTACAACTTTATTGTTTCTTTCTCCGCTCTCTTTTTCTACAAATCGTATTGTTTCAAAATGTGGAAAATTGATCTAACAACATTTCCTCATCCTACTTTCTAAATGCACTTGTTCATACAACCGCTTTTTTACAAAACCAAAATACCAGCAATACATCATCCTAGAACAATCAACTCAAATAACCATAAGGTTCTCCTTCAATAGTTCCTTAACAGTTCGCACTTATCTCTTAACCCATTTATACATGGGATACTATTACTTTCAAGCGTAAATTGCAACATCAAGTGTGTTTCTTCGCCAACTCTTTAGACTATAACCTCCTCCATAATGCTTTGTTACACATTTCCATATCCAGTCATAAACAATCTTCTTCCTGCCATTCCTTGATCATTTCACAGTACTTTCAATCTAATACCTGCAGATGTAATGCCTTGTGTCTTCAACTCATTATAGGTCTAACAATTACCCTTACCCTTACCGTCAGTCCCCATAACCCTAACTACCAACTTCTTTGAGCATCAGAAGACTGATTTCACATAAGAACTTCATCTAACTATTCGCAAACCAACCATCTTTATTACTTACGCGGGCCAATTGTTAATGTAAAGCTTTTTGCGAAGCTGTTTCTCATATCTCCAATGTCTTCCTCACATTGGTCAATATTCATTCAGTCAGAAGCACATTCCTTTCATTGTTCTACTAAGAAGAATCCCCCTTAACACCTCATGGATACGGTCATTTCTTAACCTTTTTTCCTACTAGATACCTATCCGGACGAAGCTTCTCTTATTCCCTTCTTAAGTATAAGTTCCCCATTCATTCCTGTCTTACTAACTAAAACTATTCATTTTACCGGACCTATCCTCATTTTTCATCCCTTACGGGATTTAATTGGTTGTTCGTGTATGAAAATTTTGTTCTTTCCATTTTTCTCTCCTTATATATATTCTCATACACCTTTCTTTTGATAACCTTAATCAATTGGCCTTTCACCATAGTTTCAATCACGCGCTCTTTTCTTTACTTTTATAAACCCGGCTTGCATCACACCTCTTCATTTCCAAACCGCTCACTGTTATATGTCTTGACTTCCCTACTTTTAGTACATCCACGACAACTTCTCTTGCACTCCTAACAAAAGGCTTTCCTTCAAATTGCTTAGTATTTGTTTAATATAAAATAATAATAATTAATAAAAAAGTCTAAGCTTAATATAATGATGATTAAGAATATTCATAATAAATAATAATATAAATAAATAGAAATAATAATAATAATAATGACATTTGAGCTTTTTGATGCCTTTTTCCATTTCCTAACAAAGTATCAGTTGCTTTTCAAAGATTCATTTAATTTTTTACAGGACTATTCTAGAATAGAATGGAACAAACAGTCTTTTTGAAGACTTTTTAATCTAATATTCGCGTAGGCGCTGGACACTTTCAAGGTTATCTTATCATCGAGAAGAGTTTCTACGATTTAAACTAAAAAAAATTGATAAACCAAAATAAATGTTATTTAAAATAATATATGAATAATTATTACAAATTGAAAATATTAAATAAACTAATGTTTAATTAATCTAAAATTCTCCTAATACATAAATAATTTATCAATAGGAGAGATTTCTATCTTAGTCAACAGTTCAAACTGATGTTTTAAACAATCCCATTTCATTGTACTTGATTATTTAAATAAAATTAAGTTTGTGCTTTTTTATAATTAATTGATAGCAAAACCTCTCTTGAATTAAGTTCAAAATCCTTTCCTCCGGTGCAACATGTGAAATTTGGAAAATGTCGAAGTATTGTTGGTGTCTGAGCGGTTCCGTAATTTCGTTTTTTCTCAAATGTTTCCTGAAGAGATTCGATACTCTTATGGGTTCCTGTATACTAATATATTGTGAGACACAAAGTTTGAGATCTCTATTAATATTATACATTTAAAACGAATGAAGCATTACGGCTATCTTATTATAGTGAAACTGGTATACTACGTGAGTAACATAACTCACACTCTCCATAGTCGCATTAGCTCTTTCAGAAAATATGGAAGAAAGTTTCAATGACTTATCGTAAGATCTAAGTTTTTTTTTCTTTAGCGTTAGATTTGGACTTTATATGATATTGAATTATTTTCTTCAAACGGATATTCTTATAATTAAAGCCATCTACCCTCTGCGATCTTAAAAGGAAAGTCAAACTGTCCTTATTATCTTCTGCTTTTTCATCAAGAATTATCTTAATTTTAAAAGTTTTTTATGATTTTATCTAACAGATTTTGAGGAAAGTTATTAATAGCGAGATTCTGTTTAATTCTTAACGGTAGTTATTAATATTTTAATTTGTTACTTCAGTAACTTACATTTATATTGAAATAACATTTATTTTGTTTTATCAACTGTTAGTTTCGTCTAGAGCTCGTCTCTGATGATGCCTGAATTTTCTAGGCGAAATATTAGATAAAAAGTATCAAAAAAAATTGTTTATCGTTTAATATAATATCAGACCAAGCGTATCAACATAGATTGGATGCACGACTAATATAATATCAGACCAAGCGCACCAACATAGATTGTAAAAATGAGTAATATAATATCAGGCAAAGCGTATCAACATAGGTTGGACAAACGACTGATAAATATCAGGCCTAACTAACATGATATATTGAATGCACGACTAATATAATTCATACGAAGTTTATCATCTTTTATTTGATGTATTACTAATATAATATTATACGCAGGGTTCACATAACAATTTTACAGAATGTTCTGAACCTACATGAAACATTAAGCCTACTATGGCGTACTGAAACAGGTTCCGAACTATGAGAAAACGTGCAACACACACACAAGCACGAAAGATCCCCACATACTCATGTACATCACAAAGTTGGGATTCCTACAATCATAAACAAGTTTCATACATACAGGGCTCTTCCACTGAGGGTTCCCACACACTTTCTCATTAGTTAATATACCCCAATATCAAAGATTCTAATGGAAGAAAAAAAATGTAATGTAATGTAATGAAAAAAAAAAGATATTTATAATTTGGTATTCTTTAAATATATTATTAAATTAATGTTTAAGAAGCTTTGATGCCAGCCATTACTTTCCCTTTTCCTGAAAGAGAGAACAAAGAAACAAAATTAACTTCTTATAATATAAAGTATACCAAATCCATAAATTACTTAGTTCAGCCAAATGTTTGGTTTGTCCGTCCTTTGATGAACATTTGCCTAAACGTTACCTTAAATCCCTATTGTAAAAATACATAGTGATACTTCTCTCAGTGATACTTCATTCTCTTCCTCCGCATCACTGTTCTCCTAAAGATAGAGAATATATACATACATTTTCTCAATAATAATAATAATAATTATAATAATAATAATAATAATAATAATAATAATAATAATAATAATAATAATAATAATAATAATAATAATAATAATAATAATAATAATAATAATAATAATAATAATAATTAAAAGAAAATTCTATATTTCAGGGTCTTATGCTGCTACTCCAAAGTTTGCCTACTAGGTCTTGGGGAGACAATGAAGTGAGTGTCATTGTTGCTGAGGCCTTCCGGTTGAAGTACGTATTTGCTGATGCACCCAACCACTTGCCTGGAAGTAAAGGAGGTGGAGGTGTTGGTGGAACGATCACCAAAAAGTGACACACCGTGCCTCGCGCCACAGTGGGGTAGTGCTATTTTAAAGGCACTTATTAATATATAATATATATATGAGAGTTGAATGTGGTTGTCACCTTTCACACTTTGATATAGCCCCGTTTGTTATCTGTTATTAAAAATCAGTGGCGTTACATTTGACATTCTTATTGCCAACTGGGTTGTGCCAAGAAGATCGCTTATTTATTAACACTTTCCAGAGTTCCTCTCCCTCTATCTCCCCCCACACAGCAAACACTTTAGAAGCCTCATTTGCTACTTAAATGTGAGAAGGACAATTTTTATATGCATTTTTATACGACCTAAACATAGCGTCATGTTATACAGCGGGAGTTACATATATTACCTCGATAATTATTATTATCCTTTCTAACCTCGCTCAGTAAAAGTAAATAATAAAAAAAGCTATGTGCGATCTTTGTCACTCTCGCACACAAGCACCCTCATACATACATACACACACACACACACACACACACACACTTGTACACATGTATATTATATATTATATATGAAATATATATTACTTTAATAATTAATACCAATGTATTTATTTTTTCATTCCCATTATTATTATTATTATTATTATTATTATTATTATTATTATTATTATTATTATTATTATTATTATAATTATAATTATAATTATAATTATAATTATAATTATTATTATTATTATTATTATTATTATTATTATTATTATTATTATTATTATTATTATTATTATTATTATTATTATTATTATTATTATTATTCCCCTCGATAACGTGTCCACTTTACCATAGTGAGGGGGGTTCAGATATTCCCTATAGATATCTGCAAAGTAACACGTTTTACTCTTTTCATTTTGTTTTTTTTGTTTCTCCTTAATTTCACACTTTCTTTTAATTGATTGAGTTGCCTCCCCTTTTACCCTTTACGTACTGTGGGACGTACTTCCACTCTATTATGGGTACTTCCCCCCCGTTCTTCCCTTTCCATTTTCCCCCCTGCAGTTATATAGTTATTTGTGTATCATATTTTTCATTGTTATCTTTGTTTTTTATTATGGTGTAGTAGTTTTGAAGAATTCTTTTATGAATATAGAAACTAAAAAAATAGAATTGAAATGAAGCCCTTAATCAAAGGCTAGCAACTTCTATTGTGGGGCTCCCCTCCTGAACCCTTCGTGGCTTCTCCTAGACCGGAATCAAACGAGGGCTTTGATGTCCTTGTTGACAAAATGTTAAGTGGTTCGTATTAGTTTATTCTATTGTTGTGAATCCTCCCACGCTCCTGGACAACCCACCTAGAACCTTTTCACACTTACCCTCCTGTCTCTACTTTGATATACATACGTCTCTATTTCGTCTCGTCTCTCTTCCCACAAGAAAGTACAATTAACAACTATTTACGCGCAGAAAACCAAACTGCGTTACTCTGCTGTGCTTCCACCTAATCTTCAGCTATTCTCAGACTCTCCAACATGCTACCTGGGTATACTGCATAGCTATTATATATCTACCTCAGCTCATCAACATACAGCTTATTTCGTACAGCTTTCACCTAAGTGATGCCCTTGAGTTTGCCCTTAATACAAATGCCCCTCAAGTAACACCGTTGTGGAACGTCTTCCTCTTAGTACGAGTCACGTCGTGGAGTCAAAGCTCCACACTCACAGCTGTCACATCTCGGAGCTAGTCCTACTATTTCAACTGCTGATGCCCTCCGCAATACCTCTGTCATAGTTTATGGCAATGAAATTGTCTAGTGAGCCAGCTGTATTACTGGCTACCTGCAGAGAAAGCCATTACCTGTAACATGTATAGGTTTCCTCCCACCAAGCAAGCTCCTGATCAACTGAACCATATTTGTTTCACCATATACACTGTTCGCACGTAACTGTCGCCCAGACGGTTTGCCTTCAATGCGGCAGCACCGAACACACTTCTGACAACCCCCTTTGCTGTCCCAACTGCAAAGCCCCCCCATCCCCATTTTGCGCCTCTGTATATTGTCTTCCTTTTTTGAACTATGCAAAAGTTAGACCGCCAAGAAACTTTCATAACTACTTCTACTGTGACAACTCCAATCATGACTGGAGGACCCTCTATCCCAAATTGACTCCCGCAACCACACGCACCGACATATTGGTCTTCATGTCGTCAGACGACGGCTTTGCCGAGTCTTGGAAAGGAAAAATTTTCCACAACTACCCTCCTAGCTTTTACCTAGTTTGTGGATGATACCCTCGCGGCGTGCGAGGCATTTATTTCCCGCTCTTCGGGATGTAATCGTTCTGCGACAGCATGATGGTCCTCTGATTGTGTCCACGAGACTCGCGAAAAGAGGAAGCATTATAGATCTTATCAAGGCACTCTTACTTTGTCCAATATAATTCATTTCAAGACCAGCTGTTCGTTCTCGATTATGAACCGAAGAACCAGAAGGCAATATTTTCTTCTTAAAACACCACATGGACGACCAACAATCTTCAATGCAAAGATAGGGCACCAGGACCAGAGGGCCACTCTTATCAGATGATCCGTCATCTTCATCTATCTGCCTCGCCCTTTCTCTTGAGTCTTTATGATCGAATATGGGTGGGAAGTCTTCCCCCCATGCCTTGTCAACAGCTTTCATTGTTCCCATCATTAAACCACCTGGGAAGGCTCATGACTTAAACAAACAACCAAAGTCCCATCGTGTTAACCACACCTGCAAGGTTATGGAGAGAATAGCAGCAAACGGCCTTCTCCTTAAAGTTAGAAAAACCTAACGCATTTTCTTCTCTTTAGTTTGAATTTCTCAAACACCGTTCCACCCTAGAACCCCGTCTTCGAATAGATCGTGACATACGCAAGTCCTTTTTAAACAACAAATTGGTGTTCGCTGTGTTCTTCAATATGGAGGATGAACATTTTGCAAAAACTACACCTTGGGCCTGAAGGGTCAGCTCTCTCTGTTTCTGCAGGCACTCATGTCAAATAGAACATTTTCGGTACCACCTTGTCTAGTCATTTTGCTGTGGATGAAGGGGTTCCTCAGGGAAGTGTTTTTAGGGTTAATCTTTTTGCGCTCGGATTCAATGGATATGACAAGTTTAGCTCATTCTGTCTGTTACTACCTTAATGTGGTCGACCTTGTATTCTGCATCTCTGGAACTAAACTCTCATACATGGAACGCCAGCTTCAGCTTGGCAGTGGACAGAATCACAACACGGTGTTTCGCGCATGACTTTTTTTTTTTTTGTAGAAAAAACAAAGGTTTTGCTCTTCCGCCTAATAGGTACACATAGAGGAAGAGTTGACTTCCCTGAGCTAGTTCTCTACTGCACGCCTATTCGGTCTGTGTCAAGTTAAATTCCTGGGCTTGATAATGGACAACCATCTCGCTTTTCTTCCCCTATATTCTTGGTCCAAAGCTCGCTGTCAACATTCTCTGGATCTCCTGCGCTACCTTACTTCCACAACTTGGGGGGGGGGTTCAGACAAAAGGACCCTGCTTTAATTCTACATCAATTGTGCTTTCTAAATTAGACTATGGGACTGTTACTTATGGACAAACCTACAAATCTTACCTGCTTTTTCTGGACTCCATCCAGAATGATTGTCTCCTTATGGCGACTCGGGCTTTTCTGTCTTCGCCGATGGTAAGTCTTGAGGTGAAGTCTGATGTCGTTCCCCTATCTCTAAGGGGTGAGCATGTTATGTTTTCATTTTGCCTCCACCTTCAGATTCTTGCATCAGTTGTGACTTACATATTATATGCAAACCCCTACGGGTAGACCTTCCTCACAGGCATGACATTTGCTCTGGTTGTACCCACCGCGACAGTTGTGCCTATCATCCTCAACCTTAATAGTCCAGCTCAACCATCCTGCCTTGCTCAGAACCAACTTTTTATCTAGCCTTCAACTTCATGCTGTACCAGTTACGGTATACACTGACGGGTCTAAGAAAAAGGGCGGAGTGTGAGCATTAGCGGTTTCACTTTACCTTATCAAATACTCTTCACAGCCGAGTAATAGCATTGGCTCTGGCAATTTCTAGAATCATGGCCTTCTGCATGGATATTAGTTTCTTAAGTGCACTGCTAGTACTTCAGAACAGATCAACTCGAAACCCTTTAGTCTCTGCTATACAAAAATTCCACCTCCGACTCATACGCGTAAGAAGTAAGTTTGCATTTGCTGGGTTCCATGCCGCGTCAACATCCCGGGAAATGAAACAGCTGGCAAGGTAGCTAACCAGATTGCAACAGTTAAGACAATCAGTAGGTCCTACCTTCCTCAAAGTATACATAGGGGATGCATTCCAGCTATCGACTACTATTATCACATTCGACAGCTTTATTACAGGACTGCTGGAGAATGGACTCTCGCAGCGCTAAGCTGCGAAGTGTTAAACCCTTTGTCAGACCTCGTCAATTTTCTTGCCGCCTTAGTCGCCACAGGGAAGTTAGCTTAACACGTCTCTGAATTGGATATACCAACTTGGATATGTCGAGGGAGGTCCCAATCTGTTGATTTTGCCGCTTCCATGTTTCCCCTTTCCGTTCATCATATCCTGATTGGATGTACTTCAGTGACGGATTCCAGATAAAGGTAATTCCTGTGAATCTAACATCACCTCCGAGAATCGTCTTTCATATATTTCGAAGCAACTCTATTTTTGCCTTTTTACTTGAATTGTATCTGGCATTGAAGATCTAATTTTCCTACCTAGACTATTTGCTTTTTCGTTTTGCCTAGGTGTTCTCCCTGGAGTTGCATTTCCAACCGAGTAGTGTCTCTGTCCAGTGAGAATTGCCAACACCTGTACAGCTACGCCAAAAAAAAAAAAAAAAATAGTTTTATAGAATAATTTTTTTTTTTTTTTTTTTTTTACAGTTGTCACCACCCACTCACGGGCAGAGCCCTATTCAAGGAGGGGGTGTTACACGCTCAGAAGTACACAACTAACGTAAATTACCGCGATTTGAGACAGACGCAGGCTTTAAAGTGGGGGAGATTAAATTCAGCAGGAAACACAGAAGATGAAGAGGGAAATTCCACAGAACAGATGTGGCAGGAAAGAAGGAAGCACCGCAGCGAACTAGCCTGGAGTTACCTACATCAACACAAAACTCATGTGCAGACACAGCACCCCTAGTTCTACGAGGGCGACGTAAAGGTGGAGGTACGCGAGTGATAAGCTCCCTCGAGCACCTGCCCGCTGCGGTACCATAGAAAAGAGATAAAGACACCAACATTCGCGCGCAAAAAAGGAAGATAGAGGTCAGGGAACTGAAAGTACCAGGACAGTTTATAAGGCCTTTTGCCTTTGGACTCACCCTATCCAAAAAAGCCCGGGTGAAACCACGAGCCCCCCCAGATATGAGAGCAGTACTCCATACAAGGGCGGATGAGGCCCTTGTATAGCTGGAGCAACTGCAGAAGAGGAAAAAAGTCGCAGTCTAAAACAGAACTTCCCAGTTTCTTTGAGGGCGCCCTAGCAACCGGTTGTGATGTGAGGGTTCCAAGACATTTTATTGTTTTATGTTGAATAGCAAAGTATGTTTATTTGGTCAACAGGAGAGACGACGAGACCGTCGAAAAGAGATATGAAAGTTAGAAAGGTGTCTTAGAGAGGGAGGAAATGTAAAGAAGTGAGTTTTTAAAGAATTGAATTTCACAAGGTTCAGACGACCAAACCCTCGAAAATTCTATTCCAGATCAGCGAGAATAGGAATCGGAAAGATTAAGACGCGAAGGCAATTCTAGAAGTAAAAGGAAGGAGCAGAATTGAAATGAGTTGAAGAAGAAGGTCGAGTATTCGGCCATATGAGTGGATGGAGTTAGATATGCGTGTGAGAAGATCATTAATGAAAGTAGCGAATAAAGTAGGAGATAAGACAGAACCCTGAGGAACACCACTATTGACAGAAAAAGGAAGAAGAAGTCGTCCCCATCAACAACAGCGCCGATATTTGAGCGATTTGAAAGGAAAAACTAGACATAAGTAAGCAAAGAGAAGGGAGGAAACCCAAAGGAGGGGAGTTTGGAGAGCAGGACCGCATGCCATATACCCGGTCAAATGCTTTTGGATATGTCAAGCGCCACCACGCAAAGTTCTCCCCGTAGTTCCTAAGGGCGGAAAACCATAAATTCGTTAAAAAAGAAAGTATATCGCCAGTAGACTCGAGCGCCGAAAGGCCGTACTGGCGATCGGAAAGAAGTGAATGAGACGCCAGATGATGTAAATGAGAAGTGAGAAGAGTTTCAAAGATCTTAGATAGATACAAGTAAGAGCTATAGGGCGGATAGTTAGAAGGATCAGAGCGGCTTCCTTTATTCGAAATAGGTTGGACGGTGCGATGCTTGACTTCCAACACTGAGGGAAAGTGTTAGTTATTGAGACATAGAGAATATAGTTGAACGAGGGTGCGGGGAATAGCACGGGGGCACACTCCCTCAAAACTCGGGGAGGAATGCCATCCGGGCACCCGCCTTCCTAACGTTCGTAAGATTTCAGGAGCCCATGCACCCGATCAATGTATCACAGGCAAAGGCTAGGACCTGAGAGGAGAAGGAGGAGGATGAGGGAATGCCAGAATCGTCCAGGTGAGTTAGAGGAAAATAGGAGGCCGAATGAGATTGGCCTTTTCAGTTGGAGAATTAGCAACAGAACCATCAGAGCGAATAAGAGGGGGAAAGACAGATTTACAGAAGTTATTAGAGATTTGTTTTTGGCAAGAGGCCAGAAAAGATTTGTCAGCTAGGCAGAACCAAGGAGGGTAGCGCACTTTCGTTTGATGAAAGCACCCTTTGCTCGTCAAGGAGTATCCCTGCAACGATTTTCTAGCAGAATGAAATTAGCAAGAGTGATAGGATAATGAGAATTTTTCACACTCCCGATACGCACTTTCTCTAGCCTTGAATGGCCAGAGAACAAGCACGGATCGAACCGGATTTATAGGAGAGAAAGATTTAGTCGAAGAAGGAATGAAACCTGCTCATCCCAACAACGATTACAGCTCCCACCTTATCGGCAGAAGTCGAGGTCACCGGAGACAAAGCAGTCATTCAAGTTATAGTTTAGGCGTAGAAGCAAACGCAAGTCAAAGCAGTCATTCCAATTCAAAGTGCCAGAAAAAACGAGTAGGGCAGATGGAGCTGTTGGAGAGAAAGTATTAAATTAAGAGATTATAAGTTGTGGTCGATTTACCGATAGGAGCCGAAAGTTGAGTGATATTTAAGGAGAGAAGGACTAGTTGTGAAACATAGATCAAGCGGTTTCAAGAATTGGTTAGGACGATCCGAATGTGTGTGGGTTCTTTAATTAGTTGCTCCAGAATGTTGAGAATGCTGAATGATTCGCCCTCCTCCCCACCTAAAATCGGTATGAGGGGACCCCAACCACTCAGTGTGTTATTACATTGAAATCCCCTAAATAGAGGACCTCAGTATTGGATGAGAAGATATCAACAGTCTCGTGAGAAGTAGTTAAAAGATATTCAAAAAAGGCCGTGGAAATCTTCTGTTCTGTTAAGAGAGCAGTAGCAGAAGCACAAGATTTATTGTAGTAGAAGGAGAAAGATTTTAAGCCCCAATAGAACAATCCGAAAATTAGGAGATCGAAGATTCACGGGACGTCGTTACGGAGTGTTTATGTTTAACATAGCACATACTCCACCCTTTAGACGGAAAAATTATGAAATAAGGTTGTAGTTGGATACATTTAAACGAGTTAAGGATTGAATTCTTAGCCATCGAGTCTCAGACAGGAGCAAAATTTATTAGGGTGGTTAGAGTTAGAAAGGTTGGTGTTCCACGGAAGCAGAGTTAGAACTTAAGCCGCGGATGTTGGTGGAAGTCGATAGAAAGCCCCGCATCTACGCACACCTAGCATCACACCACACGCACGCCACACAACAAAACCCAAAAACGGAAAGCCAAAAGACAGACAAAAATAAAACGGCAGAAATCGTTGATACAAAAATGGATCAACTCCACCCCTAAGAGAGCCTTAAATAAAACACAGATTTATATTCATAAAATTAATCTCATCAAATCGCCATTTTGATCTATATAATAAAACTCTTAGGGGCACAAATTTTAAAACGCCCAAAACCGTATTTACAGAATAATTGAAAAATCTAAAGAATTCGTTACTAACCCCTACACAACGGTCTAACTATACTAAACTAAAGCACATTAAATCATACACATACACCTACACACACTCAGACAAACAAAACTTAAACAAATGTTAAACATAAGCTAAATGTAAATGAACCCTAACGTGGTGAAAACCTGCATTAAAACATTAAAATTTTAAATTTAAACCTTATATTAATAAACAAGGGTAAATAAACTAAAAATCCTATTCTTATAGCTATCATCGTTTAAAAAGAGAAAGTAAAAAAAAATAAAACCAAACTTAGCTTAAAGATTCAATATTGCAAAATTTTCGGAGTAAATTCTCTTTAATTACTTATATAAAGGCGGTAAATGCGTAAAATAAAATAAGAAATTAACATTAAAACAACACTAGGGCACATTAAAATTAAAATGAGTGAAAACTAAAACAAATTTAAACAAAACACGGTTAAAATACACATTGGAGACCAAGCATTCGACAACCGCACAGCACAGCAATTGACCACGAATATATATATATATTATATATATATATAATCATACTATTTTTTAGATGTATAAAAATATTATACACAATATATATAACAGATGTTTATTGTATATATCTATATATATATATATAATATATATATATATATATATATATAGTATAACTATATATATATATATATATATAAATATATATGATAATAATATATACCTATATATATATATATATATATAGTATATATAGTATATATATTATATAATAATTATATATTATATTATAGTATAAATATATATATATATATATATAGTATATATATATATATATATATATATTGAAATGTTGTTTTGTATGCTGGTGTTGAATTTTATATTGATTTTGTTGTTATTGTTGATATTATTATTATTATTATTATTATTATTATTATTATTATTATTATTATTATTATCATTATTCTATTATCATTATTATTATGATTGATTATTTATTATTCATTATTATTATTATTATTATTATTATTATTATATCTATTATTATTAAGCGACTAATTTGGTGATACTTTTTTGACTTTTCTCTTGTTTTGAATGGGTGTAAAATAATAATAAGTTTGTAAACGAACTACGTATATATATATATATATATATATGTATTATATATATATATCAATATATATATATATATAATGTATACTATACTAATATATATATTAATAATATATATTATATATTAATTATATATATATTATATATATAATATATATATATATATATATATATATGAATTAATGGTGTACCTTAGGTTAGGGTTAGTGGTTTGAACAATAATAATAATAATAATAATAATAATAATAATAATAATAATAATAATAATAATAATAATAATAATAGTTTCGTTACACCAGGTAAAAATTCTCATTATTATTAGTTGTGTGGAGACGGATTTACGATATAATAAATTATATTAAGGGTATTATTCCCACTGGAGAAGATCGATAGATTGGAAAAATTGTCGAGGGATCAGGGAAGATCGAAGGAATTATATAAGATTTATAGGTCTATGGAAGATTGATTGATCAAAGGAAGATCTGTAGATCAATTGAAAGTCGGTAGATCAGAAGATCGAGGACGACAGATCAATGGAAGATCGGTTGATCAGAAGATCTTTTGATTTTGTATATTGGGAAGATTTAAGCGGTCTTTGGGGGGATCGTTAAGATAGTAAGATTATTATTATTATTATTATTATTATTATTATTATTATTATTATTATTATTATTATTATTATTATTATTATTATTATTATTATTATTATTATTATTATTATTTTTATTATTATAATGCAGGATTGATTATCATCACTTAAAATTGAAAGTATATTCAGAGAAATTTTTTATGCAATAGACATAATATATATATTTTATAAATATTGAAATTAATTTTAATATTTTATTATAAAATTATAATTTATACCGTTGCGTATATATATAATTTAAATTTTTATAATTTTAGTGATTCTTATTTCATGTTGTGGCATAATGTTTGAATTATCGTTTGTCCAACGCCAAACCCGCGAATGTGCTGTTTTTCACTAAAATGTGAACTGGCAACAGCGTTGGCCTTCAAAGTTTTCAAAACCGAAAGCGCGAATGTGATTTAAAAGTTATAACCCCGCCACGACCGTATAGCGAACATTTTAAAACCTTTTTTTTTTCTCAAATTCCAAATTAGTACATGTTAGGTTAGGTAGAGCACATTCGTGATATTCGCGTTGAACCTTCGATATGTAGTTGAACATTTTTAAGAAAGTTTGATATAAATAACTCTTGCAATATTGATTTAGGATTATTAATAATTATTTTTTGCAAGGGTTGTAATAGCTCGTTCCCATCCCCTTCCATATAATACATGTTGGTATGATTTTTTTTGGAGCTACTATTGGGCAGCTTTCTTATCAGTCTATTATAGTTTATTACCAACCCAGATATATGTGTGTGTGTGTGTGGTTGCAGTTTGTTAGAGTAGATATTTTTTTTTATTATTTTTAATTTTTAATTAAAGCAGTATTTATGGGTTTATTATTTCTAATATTTATTAAGGTTTTCAAATATTAAGTATTCACTTCACTTAAATCTCTTTCTTTGTCTTAGCCAATATAGTTTTCCTCACGTAAATTGGATTTAGTCATTGCTTAAAAGGAACCAACCCACTTTGGATTATTAAATCTTTTGAAAATGCCACATGGATCTTTTTTTTTTCTCCGAGATTATTATACATACAAAAGGAAAAGAGAGAAGTATTTCTCAAGCAATTTAATTGCTATGGTAATTTATATTGGTTTTCCATTTAGCCTTTTTTTTTCTACACTCTTAGTAACGTTACTAAAAAATATCAATTTTGTTGGATGGTTCCATCTCTTATGACTGGGTCCAATTATATTTTAAAATGTACTTCATCACAAATTTCCAGATAATTTTATTTTTTTGAAACATTTAGATTAAGGAAGTTCCTAGACTCTTTATTAAGGATTTAATGGCTAGACTCTATGACGTGGGGTTTGGGAATTGTTCCGATAAGAATTCTAGTTTATATATATATATATATATATATATATATATATATATATATAATATATATATATATATAATAATATAATATAGTACTATATATATATATTAATATATATATATATATATAGACTATATATATATATAGTTATATATATATATATATAATAATATATATTATATGTATATATATAATTATAATATATATATAATGTATATATATATATATATTATATATATATATATATAATATACTATATATATATATATATATATATATATATAATATATATATATAATATATATATATATATAAGTAATAATATATAATACTATATATTATATATACTATATATATATATATATATTATATATATATAGTATATATATATATATATATATATATATTAATATTGTTTAGATGTTTGGGATATTTTTTTTAAATAAGTTTCTTAATGTGGAGGGCTATATTGAATTGGTGATGAACATTTGGCTATGAAAAGAAGAGAGAGAGAAAATGTGGAGGGCTATGTTGAATTTGGTGATGAACATTTGGCTATCACACGGTGTTTTAGAAGTTGCAGCATGTATTTATATCCGTTTTCCTGTGCCACTTCAAATGAGGATTGCGGAACCGGCAATTTTTTATTTTTTTTTAGGGGGGGGAGGGGGGAGAAATCTTAATTCGGACTCATTTGAGGCTCCATCATTTTAAAATATGTAACTCCGACCCAGCCATTTTAAAATTACCTGACTCAGACACCCCCACCCCCCGGCTTTATCTTAAAATTGTGGCTCGGACTTCTGCACCCATCTAAAAGAATTTATTTTATAGTAAATTGTTTTTTTATCCGACTCCAGCTCCAGCTCCTAAACCTTGCTTTAAATAGATTTACTAAAATAACAAACTATGTTTATGCTTAAAAAAAAAAAAAAAAATGTCCAGTTTAATTTTTGACCATGTAACATCATCTACCAACTGCTCCCACTACTTGCTACTACATCATTACTAAACTTATCCCCCCCCCACCCCTCCGCGATACCCCTAGATACCCAAAAAGAATTTGATTCTCTCCCTGTAATATATTTTTTCGTAAATACTATATTTATTCCTAGTATATATTTTAAATATTTTTTTAAATATTTGATACAGAGTGAAGTACAGTTTTAGAACGTATTGCGTCCAATTTGTTTTTGTTCCCATATATAATATATATATATATTATTATATATATATATATATATATATATATATATATATATATATATATATATATATATATATATATATATATTATATATATTATATGTAAAATATATATTTTTATACTATATTGTGTAAGAAATATTTATTCTTGAATTAAATCTTCCTATTTTCCTTATTAATTTGCTTTTTATAAAACTAAGGGATTTAAAATAGTTACAAAAAATTTAAGGGTATTTCTTGTCACTCCGTGTTTTTTCACTAAGATTTAGAGACTTTCTTGGTTTGGAAATATCTTTTATTTGGCAACATACAGGACAAGCTTTAAAAAGATAAAACAAAAGTAGGGACTTATAAAAAATGGTTCAACGCGAAAGAAGTTTAAATTCTTGCTAGTGAGCGAGTTTTTGTAGCGAAAGCTATTAAAATATTTATACAGTTATACTAATGAAGAAATAAGTAACGTTAAGTATTAATTTAATTGAACAAATAGTTTCTGGTTCAGGTAATGATGAATGTCAATTTATTAATAGAGAATTTTAGTTCCCAAACGTAAATTAGGCCTGGAGCTTTCTTTTATTCTACTTTACCCTTTCCCTATCCTAACCCTATCTCCCTAAGCCTGGTTTTAGTTTTGGGCATTTCTCTATGCCTAGAATTTTTATTATTTACCTTTGAGCTAGAAATTAACGCAACTACTTATACACTACCTTAAGCCTTATAATGTACAAGGCAACCTCCAAGTTTTTATATTTGGAAATTTTGATTTAAAACGTTTATTTTATGAATATATATGGTGAGTTATTTTTCTTTATTTTGCTAATATTTAAGCTTATAGGTTAGATTTAACTTTAATTTTAATGGGCGAACCCTCTTAATTGGAGTGAGCAGTTCACTTAACTGTTCTAATTTGCACTTTAGAAAGTTCTGCCAAGAACATTTCAATTATATTAAATCCAAATATCAAAAATCAAAAAACACGTGTCGTCTATTTTAATTATTCCTATTAGCTTTATGCTATTTGAATCTTATTATCACCATATAGTTTATTAAATTTTACTTATTACTTGGAGTATGTAGCCTAAATTTGAAGTTAGCTTGTAACGTAGTTATTTGTTGAAGATTATAATCACATTGTTTTAAATTTGTTTATTTTGCAATATGGAAATTATAGTGCAAGCGAAGAATCTGTTCCCTCTGTTGAAATTGATATAAAATACTCTTCTGTTATAAGCCTATTCAATTGCAAAGTGTTCCCTAAACAAATAGAAATTTGTGTTATTAGCTTAAATTAGGTGCTTATACATTAGTTAAATATACCTTGATTAAAATTGCAAAAACTCTTCTAGTCTAAGTTTTCAAGTGATAAAAGTGCATCCCAAACAAATTATATTTTTTGGGTGATTATTTGGCTAAATTAGATGCTCCATACATAAATCCTGTGCATTGTTAGATTAAATCATTTTCATTAAAGCTGAAACTTGAGGTGTATGATGAGAATCTGATTAGGCTTCTTATTTCTAGGTACTAAATTATAGCCTACTGTGCTTAAGTTTGAAGCTGGCACTATTGTTTGTTTGCCTAATAGGCTATTATTGACCTGCTAGGTATAGTTCTACTCTTCTTAGTAAGTGCTAGGGCATTAATGCATCTCTCATGGGGTTTGAACCTTACAGTAAATGGGAATAAAGTCTTGTACGCCAAAATTGTATGGGTTGGAAAAAAAAAAAAGTAGCCGCATCCTGTAATAAGGATTTTCTCCGAGGCCTGCATGTATTTTGGGATTGTCCCAAGCTGTCTTATGGGTGTGTGCACGCTTATAATAATTCCTTTTATATATTAAAGTTCTTTATGATTAAACGAGCCCATTCAAGATTTGGCAACTTGTCTGCTGAGCTGACGTATACGATAGGCCAACTTAAGTTTTACAAGTTTGTTATAAAATATTTAAATACTTAATTTTTACTGTTAAAAAGTTTTACTAATATTTTATAGGGACACTGATATTTTTGATTTCTAATGTATAATAAATTTGTGCTGCGATTTTCTAAGAATCGGTAGTGGGACACTTCTGCCTTACTATTACCTAATATATATTGCGCTTGTGCTCAAAGCATATTTTTTAAATATTTTAAACATTGCTCTTAGGCATTATTAGGCTTATTTAAAGTGCTTAAATTAATTGCATTAAATTAATGTGTGATAGGCTAATGCCATAATTTTTTGCTTTAATTTTATTAGGACTATTGTCATCTGACATTTTTGCGCTTTTAAAATTTGCTTTAGGCCTGCTATCCTTGGGTAGTGGTCCTCCTTTAAAATATTGTAGATTCAATAAATCTACCTACATTCTTGAGTTTTACATTTTAATTTTGGTTTAGGCTGTGAGCTATGCTCAACTTGATTAATTTTACTCTTATAAAATTGCCTCTCACAGCTTGTTAAAAAAAAAAAAAAAAAAAAAATTGTTTTATTTATGAATATTGGATTAGACACACTGGTATTTTGAAATGGTTATTACATAGTTTGTGTAATTAACTTTGTGTGTTTTTCACATTTGTATTAATTTGGCATTACGTTTATTTACAGTTACATGACCTACATATATGTTGGGTCCTTTATTTGGCCCTTTGCGCTTTTAAACATTTTACATGACCTCCCATATATGTTGGGTTCCTCTTGTATTTGGCACACTTGGCTCTTTTAAACATTTACAGACCTCCCATATATGGTGGGTCCTTTATTTGGCCTTTGCGCTTTTAAACGTTTACATTTACGTTACGCATGTTGGCTTATTTACTTGGCCTTTGCTTTAAAGAAGATACATGACCTTACATATATGTTGGGTCCTTTATTTGGGCTTTTTCTTTTTTTAAACATTTACATGACCTCACATATATTTTGGGTCCTTTGTTTTATTTGCTTTTAAACATTTAAATTGATCGATTGCATATGTGTAGTCCCCTGATATTACTTAGCAAACAGTTTAATTCACAAAAAACAAAACTTGAAAATGAACTTGAACATTAAAGTATAAGTTTGTTTATTACAGCATTTCGCCATCGGCTTCCTTAAAAAAAAAAAAACCATTCCATTGACCCATGTTAGTCTGTTGATTATATATAGTTAAATAAAAAAAAAAAGACTTTCTTTGCAACTGTAAGTGTAATACGCATAATTCTAGATTTAAACTCGTTGCCCACAATGCTAGTTATCTGAACTACCCGAACTATTTCAATCTTCCAC
>JABUQX010015060.1:0-2500 GCA_015478945.1 Trachelipus rathkii
GTGAAGGCAGTTATACGTCATCCGCATAAAGTATATTTTAAGAACCAATTAAAAGTTCTCTTCAACTTCTTAACCTTTCTTACAGTAACCTATGCTTCTCAGCGTACTATTACTACAGAATTTCATCACCAAACACTCTTTTTACGATCTCTTATATACATTATATACCAATAGGTTTAGGTCTGGATAGGCCAGGTATGTTTTTTCATACTCTGAAAACCTAAAGAATTTTTTTAGTTATTTTTGATTATTGTTTTTTTTTTATGGAAAAATTTATGTCTCCATTCTACATTTGGTTGAAAAATTCTTGCATCTCGTTTGAATAAAACACTGATTTAGTTCAGATTTCGCTTGTTTTAATCCTAAACATTAAACTTTTAAAATCAAACTAATTCCTTTGTTTCTTATAGGCTTAACTACGATTCCTCAAAACTCTAGGGTGGAAACAGTTTGTACTAATATACGACGAAAATGCAGGCCTTGTAAGACTTCAAAGTCTTCTAAAAGAAAAAGAATGGACAGTTACTATTCGACAACTAAATGAGGGTGAAGACTGGAGGTACAATACTCTAAGAATGCAATATATATATATATATATATATATATATATTTATATAAGACACATATATATATATATATAACATATATATGTAATAGACATGTATATGTATATATAAATATATTATAAATATATATATATATAGTATATATATATATATAATATATATATATATATATATATATATATATATATATATATATATATATATATATATATATATATATATATATATATTATAAAAGGGCGCACTAATGACAGCCAAACTGAAAGCCGAAAGTTGCAAGCGGGTGTTGCAAAGCAGTATTTGCAACATTTTACAACATTCAATTTTTTACGGTTAAGGCGTCAAATTAGAGTTTCCAAGGCCTGTGAGAACGTTTATAAATTCAGCGTGCCCTTATTCTTAGGCTCTTGAGCTTCTGAATGGCGGGAAATCCAAGTCATGTTGGCAATTGACTTGGAAATTTCCATCATTTCGTTAGATTTTGACACTTGATGTGTCAAAGTCAGGGTTTCTAAGGTCGGTGAGACCGTTTCTGGGATCAGGATAACCGTTTTCTGAATTTTTTAACCTGAACTTAAAGGGGTTTAAATCCCATAAAGGGGTGTTTGGTTCCTTGAAGGTTTCAAATGATCGGTAGACCATTTCTGATGAAACCAATCGATTAATCGTGACCTTTTATCTCTAAATCGATATTTAAATCGTCTTTCTATGTGTACTGGTTGGCTTATTACGTTGAAAAACAATCGAAATAAAATTCAATAGTATTTCTTAACACTCACTCAATATAATCGGGTAGCGATAGGCACTACCCGGGGGGTTAGGAACAAGTCTTATAGGCCACACTTTCTCACCCTAATTTTATGGAGTCCTAATTATCGTGTCCCTACCAAAATTGCTATCCAAGCAGTCAGTTGCGTCAGCTATCCTGAACATCGGTATCACAACAATACGCACGTAGGAGGGTGGATTCCCTCCAAGTAGAAAATGGCAGTAGGTAGATAAGAAAAATAGCCGACAGGATTCAAAGGAGGAATCGGAATTAGAGAAGAAAACGGAGCCTGAGTTGAGTCATGTGCCAGGGCCCTGAGCCTGAGTCTTAGCAGGAGCCGGAGCCAGAAGAAAAATGAAGAAACGCAAGGAATGTATAAGAGAAGAAGACGGAGGAAGGATGAAGAAGAAATAAGAAGAATCTTCATATGAGGAGCATTTGAGCCATAGCCGGAACAGGAATCGGTTACGGTGCTGGAAACTGGGAGATGCTGAATTGGCAAACATTCGCTTAATAACACAATATTGGTGTCAGTGTATATGTTTTCAATCTCATAGAACTTGAATTTGATAGATTCATATTCCTACGGGCACCCTGAGACCCCTGAAATGGGTTCCCGAATAAAAAATTACAAATGTATTGAATACATAACCGAGGAAGGTGAAGGAGTAAGGCTGACGAAGGATAATGCCGGAGGAATAAGAAATGCTAAGGTCCCCACACGAGATGAGGGTCGAACCCTTAAATGGGGTCTCACCTAAAACATGGGTTTTAACTTAAAAAAAAAATTAAATACAGTTAATATTCGATTATTACATAGATCACTGTGGCAACCACCAAGTGATGCTCAAAATATGGAACTTAACACAACGAGCTTATTAATTATACGGTCACTCTCTAACTAATTTCCATTCAACCGAACTTTCATAATACATTGCTTAACTTGGCGTAGTCAAACCTACCCTGGCTTAACATGCCAACGCAATATTGTCTAACGTAAATATACCTTATTTGGCTTGGAATACTATTTTGGCTCATATAACTTATTAGTTACTGCACCTCTCTCTCTCTCTCTCTCTCTCTCTCTCTCTCTCTCTCTCTCTCTCTCTCTCTCTCTCTCTCTCTCTCTCTCTCTCTCTCTCTCTCACTAGGAGTGTTGTCTAGC
>JABUQX010015060.1:12500-25000 GCA_015478945.1 Trachelipus rathkii
GTTATCCAAATTAACGCAACCCGAGATTTTTTATGAATTTCTTTCTTTTAATTTAAAAATTCCAACCAGAAATATTTCACATATTTTATTTACATGAATAGGAATTTAGTTTTGCAACTTTTTTAGAAACATCCCTCTGTTGCACAAGGAGCTGTTACTGCAATTGAAGGAGGTTCAAAGCAGAGTCTGAGCTGCTCAAACAGACAGTCGAGACATCCAGCAAAAAAGCGTCAGACCATCATTCTCCAGTCTATGTTGTAAATGTTCAAACAGGAGAGAGCTCTTGAGTTGCTTTCAAGTAAGTGCTTTATTTTATGTACAGGTTAACTATAAGTGGTTTCACAACTAACATGTTAAAAAACTAACAGTATACAGTCCATACAAAAATTTTCAAATTTGAAATATCGTTTAATTTGTCATTAATATCATTTCTCATGCAAATATTTTGCTTCTAATTTCTGCCACATGACAATTTGGTTCTATTCACATGTAAGTCTGAGTCTTTGCCGAGTCCTGTTCTAACCGGAACTCTGATTAAACCTGCCCTCCAGAAGAAATGTGATGATGGATCTTGATGTCATATGTAAAATAGGGAAGACTGATTAACCAACATTATCAGTTAAGGTCATAATGTGCCACAACCGCAGACAGCCGGACTGGCAACAACAGGAGTTTTCTGGTATGACGGTTCACTGAAATGTGAATACTTGAAGAGACGTGAAGGCTACCTTGCCTGTAGAGAAGTTATCTGCTGGTCTCAAAAACCAGCACAGTCCTAGCCAACAAACTGTAACCAAGATATTCTTCAACAATTTGGAATTGAGTATAAGGTTAGTAAAAATTCAACATGCATATAATAACGTAATCGTTGAAAAAAAATTATAACTCCAAATTAATAAGGAAAACAACTAAAATTAAAAAAAAATTACCTCAGGTGCTGCATTACAAATTTCTCTACCCTTCGAATGGAATGCTCATTGCAGAAACGCAGGTGACGCAAAGAAAGAAGAACAGGTAGCCAATTGCCAGAATAGTGGTTGCGCCTGAAAGAGATGAGCAAAATTAAGCTTGGACACAGAGCGTCATGCAGACAAAAACCTCTCCAGCAGAAAATCTGCTTGAAAAGACAACATTGATGCCTTTAAGCTTAACGCTAAAACATCACGTTGCATTCCCCATACAATTAAAACATCTTGGCTACTAGGGAGTGTTTCAAAGTCTCCTCGCTGTCCTCTTGGTGCAAGATCCATTTACATAAGGACACTTACCAAAGCCACAGGCCATTTGGAAGCCCAAAAACCATGAAAACTCAAGAAAACTGCAATGAGAATCAAGAAAAGAGTTAGGAAACAAGCTTTAAAGCCACCAAGTGTTACTTGTCGAAACTGTAACGCATTCTATGAAAAGACCTGCTTAAGAACCTTGATGGTCGCATGACACAAATCAAACAACATTTTTTATGAGCAAAAGCCTTGTCTTCCATATTCATAAAATGAATAAGGAAAGTAATTGCTGCGGTACATAATCTACTCGAGAGACTAATGACGCAACTTTGACTGTTAGGCTTGAAATAGTTGCAGCTTAGAAGAGTGAGTTCGCAGGAGTCCTATTGCCTAAAACTCTTAATCCTTAAAGGACAAGATCGAGAAAATGCAACGAGAGTATCGGAAAAAAATTAAACATTTCCAAAAAACTTAGTCCAGAATACTTGTTAAAGCACCAAATGCCAAACAAAGGAAAGAAAAGGGCTTCTTTGAACCTAGATCAGCAGTACTTTGATGATTTTGATTTTGCTCGTTATGGCAACAGCCCTGCACCCTCACTCAAACGTTAGTTAAATGAGGGAAGTACCAAGCTGCAAGACCAGGAATTTGGAGGAATACAAGTTAATATTGCATACGTAATCTTACTCCTCCTAACATCAAGTTGAAGGGACTGAGTCTAAAAGTGACCCATTTATGGTGAGTTATTTTTATAATTTGGAACAAACTTTAAGCATCTCTTATATACTATATATATATATATATATTAATAATATATTATATAACTTATATATATAATATATATATATATATATTATATATATATATATAATATATATATATAGTAATAATATATATATACTGTATTTATATATAATATATTTAACAAGAGATGCTAAAAGTTTATATATCATAAAATATACATGGGCGTAGCAGGATTTCATTTAGGGGGCAAAGGTTGAGTGATATATATTATATATATACTATAATATATATATATATATACTATATATATATATATATGCATATATATATATATATATATAATATATATATATTATATATATATATATATATATATATATATATATATATATATATATCTCTGCGACAAACTCGGAGGGCTGATAGAGCAAACGATAAGGAGCATTTATTGTTAAATAACCTATGTTGTATGACGCTTCGTTTCCAAAGTTACGAAAGATTTAAGGTACACTAGTTTATGTTGTTGACGCAATCGCAGTAGGTTACCGACGAATTTATTACACTAATCTATTACATGTGTTTATGTGCAGCTGCGTACACGTGTGTACAGCTATAACGCTCCCTTCGGAAAACACGTGACGATACCTTACCTTGCCCAATTCATCGTTGATCCAGTACAGTGTAGGCAGTGATTACGAATGGATCACTACACTCTTCCCGAGTTAACCGACAATGATAATGTGTTACGGTCGGACGAACGGAAATGACGAAGAGCGCACCTCCATTTTACCGGGAACGGTTTCCACCACAGAATATCACCAAAAAACCACCACAAATGTTTGCGCCTTCCGAGATAATGGGACCCTTCTCCCCGGTGCATTGGTGAAGACCGCGAATACGAAGATCCTGCGCTTGAAGAAGAGTACTTGCAGAGAGTCGCCAACGACCCGGTCGACTAGCACACCGCCACCATTGCCCCATGCCAAATGGGTTAAAATCAGTCGTCTGTTGTTCGGGTCTTGCAAGAGACAAAGCCTCCATGCATACCACCTAAAGAAAGTACAAGGATTAGGGCCAAACGACTTCGCCACCCAGTGGGCGATTTGCCAGGTGCGTTTCTGCAACGGAAGCATCGATAACTCCTGCTATTTTGCACAGTCTTGTTACGATGCAGGCGTGCTTCCACACGTGCATTTGCTACTTCAACAGCAGAAACGCCACATATATGATGAGACAATCCGCACGTAATGTTTCATCAGAGTTCACTAGCGGGAAACTTTACCGTAAACACATCTGGGGTAGGAATTCTTGGGGTTTATCTGCTCAACCTTCATCATTCCAACACCGTTTTGATGAAAAGAGACCTGCGTACCAGCAAAACATACTCCAGTACACGCTTTCCGCAGCTCATGGACGACATACCCCTTGCGACCCGCAGAGACATGTGGTTCCAACATGATGGTGCTCCAGCGCACTTCATCCACCAAGTACGGGCGCATCTGAACAGAGTCTACACTGACAAATGGATAGGGAGAGGCGAACCTGTTGCGTGGCCTGCAAGATCGCCAGACCTCACGCCCCTAGATTATTTTACTTTGGGGCATGTGAAGAGTGTTGTGTACATTAAACCCAGTCAACACAAGAGAGGAACTGATTCAGCGAATATTCACTGCATTTGATCAAATCAGACACAGTGACGGCAAGTTCGGTAGAGTCCGACAAGCAATGGCACGGTGATTGATGTAACGAATGTAATCAGGTTCAGGGCAGACACTTTGAACACCTACTGTAATTTTCCCCAATAAAATGATTTCATAACAAGCACGCATGTTTGCCTTACAACATTCGCTCAAAACACAACGTTGTTTAACAAAAAATATCCTTATTGACACCTCTATCAAACCCTCGCCATACACAGATGTACGCCCACGCACACATACCATAACATTAAGAATTAACCCAAAATCATCGGTTACGAAAGTAACGCACGCGTTCAAACAAACATCACCCTTCGTTATCTTACCACACACGTAACTTTGAAACGAAGCGTAATATACAACATAGCTTATTTAGCAATAAATGTTCCTTCTTATCGTTTGCTCTATCAGCCTTCCGAGTTTGTCGCAGATTGATGGTTTACCTGTATGTATATATATATATATATATATATTCTTAGTTAATTAATTTTTTTTATTATTTCTATATACTATATATATAATATATATATATATATAGTAAATATATATAATATATATATATTATAATATAATATACTATATACAGTATATACTATACATGTGTGTGTGTAGCCGCAGGATTTGACCATTGCTAGCAAACGTTGAGTTGAGTGGTTAGTCCTTACTCGCACTGATCAATAGACGATGTGGGTTGGTTAAACTCCAGATTTTTCCTTTTCAAAGGCTATTTAAAAATATAAAACAAAAAAGTTATTTATAAAGTCACAGGTTTACACCAATTGTAATTAAAAAAATTTATGTGTCATGAGGTAAGTAAAAAAATACCTGTCTGAGAAACGTAAAGTAATTTTTATCGGGGTTGGCGAGTACTGGGTCCTTAGTGGTAGCTAATATTAAATCTAAACTAGCATTAGACGCTTTCGATTTTCAGCGAATTTCGCAATTACATTTGTTTCTAATTCGTTCATTTTTTCACTTACTAATATTCTACGAATACTCATCCAACATAGTCTATTATGCCTGTCTACATTCATTATGTTTCATTGCCAAGTCTTTACTCTTCGCAGAGTGATGAAAGACCTTTCAATGGTACTACTTAAACATAGTAGCACCGGTGTAATTAATATGAAGGTTTTTTTAATGACTTAAATAAGTTACAAGTCTTTCGACTTATGTTTATCCATTTTTTTTATCAAGCTACAAGGTTTACCATAAATGAATTTTGTTGATATCAAGATCATAAAACTCTGAAAAGCATTTTACTCTCTCACGCAAACTGTCTGCGGCAGCACCTAACATAAGAAACTGATGCAAATGAAAAAGATGAAATGCTGGCACGTTGTTTTCTGAAAATTTAGTCTCTAAAGAGGATGAAAGTGAGTCAAGATAAGGCACAAGTACAGAACGCTTCCAATATTTAGCAGGTTTCAACAGGATAATTTGCTTTATGTTGTTGAGATTGTACTTTTCTAAGTGGTGCAAGCTAGAACTATATATATTGGCGGATAAGAGCAGATCAGCAATTATTTGATCAGCAGTTTTGCAGTGGTCTTTGACAACTTTCAAAATTCTTTGGACATGATCAGAGCACTGCATAAGGTCAATATTTTTTTGCTTGGATTATGTTAGCCACTGTTTCAACTAAAGCAAAATATTTGGCTATTACGGAAGAGGTAATAATGATATTGGGTCTTGTTGCCGAACAGTATAATAGAAAAGCTGTTTATCTTGTTTGATTGTTGCCTTCCTTTGACAATTTCTAACCCTTCAACGATTTTTATCATATTTGTATGAAAAATAGCAATACTATGATAATTCTGAATCCAACGGATTTCACAAAGTTTATACAAGCTGGGAAGTGAATGTCCTTTATTGTGGCAATTGCATTTCGAATTCAAGGAATAGTGTTTAGGCCATTAATGATCAAATTAAGCCGATGGATTACACAGTGAAAATATAATCCTTTTTTATATTTTTCCCGCAGTTTCTTTTGAACTCCATGTTCTTTTCCTGCCATTGCTTGCTGTTAAAGCTAGTATCCTGTTAAGCCAGACACGGACCTTCTTTTTCCACGAGGCAATCAATCGTTTTGGCAATGGTTTACCATTTCATCCCTTCAAGAAATTCAAACCCAAGAAATTCTTCTCGAACAGTCAGTTTTTCAAGATCAAAAAACCTTAATCCTATATATAATTGTTCATTGCCTGACAAATCCGCAGTTTCAACGGCCAATATGGAGTAGACATGGTGCGGATCGCGACTAATGATATTTCCACAGAAATTGATAAGTTCATTTTGAATCATCGGAGACGTTCAGGCGGCATTCTTCTGTCATTGAAAATGTTCTTTCAATTCTACATCACCACTTTATATTCGAAGTTTAATCAGGTTTTCAAAAAATACCCTCATGCAGGCCTATACCTCTTAAAGTTAAGTCATGGGTTCCGCAGAAATTTATGGTCTTGAAAACTACTGTAATATTTCTTTTAATTTCTGCAATTGTTTTTTGATGCTGTCTGCAGCTGAATATCAACGGGTACGCCTTCCGTGATTGATTTAGCAGTTTGGCAGCCCCAAATGTTATCGACATACTGAGAGTTCTAGAGGAGAATACTGTCAGAAAAAGCTAGCTGTATAAAAGCAAACAGCTAGTTGACTTCAAGCCAATATGAAAACAAAAACACATTAAAACTGTTTAGAAAAAATGTAAGTTTATAATACGTTAGAAATTAGTAATTACTACTTCATTATCTATCGATTGATGTATCTTTTTCTGTTTTTCTACTAATAAACCCTTTAAAACTTAGTCTGGTAAAAATATAAAGTTCATTTTTTTATTTCACTTAAAATTTAGGTGGAAAGTGGCCCCCTCTATATACACATATATATATATATATATATATATATATATATATATATATATATATATATATATATATATATATATATATATATATATATATATTTTTTATAAATAAATATATATATATTTATATATATATATATATATATATATATATATATATATATATATATATATATATATATATATATATATATATATATATATATATATATATATATATATATATCTCTCCTCTATATATCATATATATATATCATACTATATATAAAATACAATGACATAATGTTCAAATGAAACTTAAAAAGATTTGAGTTCTTGATACCATTTCTAAATATTTCAGAAACTGAAGGCCCCATATATACAGTAGACACCTCTGGAGGAGAAGTTGTTACAAACCTTGGATAGCTGGGCTGCAGTAAATGTTCACCATAGAACCCCTCTCACTAGGGGCCTGTTTCCGTGTGAATACCAGGATGTCTGGTTGAACTTGTTTCTTAAGCAAAATACCTCCTTAGCCAGCTCAGCGGCCGTGGGGAGGTTGTTTAGTCAAGGCTCTGACATTCTAAGACCAAAGAGGGCAGCCATGGCATCCAGCAATTTTGAAAATTTTATCATTATGAAAGGGAATATGACCCTATTAAGAATGCAAGAGGAGAACGAGGAGGAAGAGATCACAGATAATTGAATAAGATTAAAATCTGTCTCATTTTTTGTTATATATATTTGCATCTTTCATCTTTCAATTAAAATTTAAAAATAATTCATCTTTGCATACTTGCGTTTTATTTTTTTATTTTTTGCGCTCCTAAATTTGTGTTTTTTTTTTGTTTTTTTGTTTTTTTAAATTTGATTTGCGGACTTGTGCGCTTTTGCGTATGTTGACTAATTTTTTTTTCTGAAAAACTGTGCGCTTTTGCGCTTGCGGACTAAGTTTTTCCACTTTGCGCTCTAAAATTTAAAATTTGAGCGCCCACCTCTGATATATATATATATATATATATATATATATATATATATATATATATATATATATATATATATATATATATATATATATATATATAAAAATATATATATATATATATATATATATATATATATATATATGAAGAGCGAAGTAAAGATAAACAAAGTTGGAAGCTGACATGAAGCGTAAAATAATACTCCCATATCACCAATCATTGAGAACCGTCTTTATGCACTGTCACATAGTATGAAACTGAAATATTACGGACTTTGTAAATATAACACCTTATTAGATGTATAATCGCCCCACCCTGTAACCTGTGATTGGTTGTAATGAGTCATTCAGCACCTCCTAATGCTGTGACGCCCGTCATTATGAAATATAGGAATAAGAGCTGAGTTGTGATATAACTTCTGGTGAGTGAGGAGGTGTAGTGTAAAACAGATATTATGAAATAGAATGGACGCTGTAATTAACAATTTGTGTGTGTTAAGATTATATGCTAACCGAGATACTTGTAGAAAGGAAGTTCTGCACATGTTAAAGTCGAAACACTCGTATGCACAGTACGAAACTCGTTCATGTAATTAGCATCAGTTAACGTTATTTTAGATATGCCTAGAGAAGTTAAGAATAAGTTAGTTACGTTAGACAACATGCCTAGTGAGAGAGAGAGAGCTTCGTAATTAATAAGTTATATGCGCCAATATAGTAAACCAAGCCAAATTAGGTATGGTAACGTTAGACAATGTTAAGTTGGTATGTTAGGGCAGGGTTGGTTTGGCTACCAAAGTTTGCCAATGTTTTATGAAAGTTTGGTTGTTCGAAAACGTATTAGAAAGTGGCCGTATAATTAATAAGCTCGTTTAGCTAAGTTCCATATTTTGTACATCAATTTGTGGTTAACATAGTGATCATCTATGTAATTATCAAATATTAGCTGTATTTGTTTCATTTTTAAAGATAAACGCCATTTATTAGGTTAACCAATTTTAGGAGTTCGATGCCATTATAGGTGCTAACATTACCATTTCTGATTCCTCTGGAATCAACCTTCGTCATCCTTCGTCCCTCATCTTTTTTAGGTTATGTATTCCATGCATGTGTCATTTTTTATTTGAGTCCCATTCCAGGGACTCCCAGGTTGTCCATAAGAATATGAAACTATCAAGTTCGAGTTCTATAAGGCTGAAAACATACACATTGACACCAATATTGTGCTATTATGTTTACTAACTCAGCACTACACCGGTTCCAGCGCCGGCTTCGACTCAGACTCCGGCTATGGTTCATATGCTCCGGCACATGAAGCTTCTCTTCATTCCTTCTTTATTCTTTCTCGGTCTTCTTCTCTTATACATTCCTTGCATTTCTTCGTTTTTCTTCTGGCTCCGGAACATGAGTCAGCTCAGGCTCCGTTTTCTTCTTCAACTCCGACATTTCATCCGAATCCTGTCGTTTATTTTTTATCTACATACTGCCATTTTCTACTTGGGAGGGGGCTCAGCAACCCCCTACATGGGGCGCAACAGCGTGAAACCGATGCTCAGGCTAGCTAACGTCACCGAATGTTGGCATAAAAATTTGGGGGGAGATACGATAATTAGAACTTCCAAAAATGAGGGGAAAATGTGGCTTATAAGACTTGTCCCTTACCAGCCCGGTTAGTTAATATCACTACCCGATTATATCGAGTGAGTGTCAAATAATACTATCGAATTTTATTTCGATTGTGTTATCAATGTAATAAGTCAACCATTGCACGTAGAAGGATGATTTAGATATCGATTTGGGGGTAAAAGGCCATAATTAATTGATTGTAATCATCAGAAATGGTCTACCAATCATTTGAAACCTTCTATGAGCCATAAACCCCTTTTAGAAGTTAAACACTCTAAGTTCAGGTTAAAAAACTCAGAAAACGGTCATCATGACCTCAAAAACGGTCTCACCGACCTTAGAAACCTTAACTTTGATACGTCAAGTGTCGGAATCTAACGATGTGATGAAAATTTCCAAGTACACTGCCGGCATGGCTTGGATTTTCTGCCGTTCAGAGGCTCAAGAGCCTCCGAAAACAGTCTCGTCGACCTTAGAAACGCTCTTACAGGCCTTGGAAACCCTAATTTAAAGCATCAAACGTCAAAAGTTGAATGTTGCAAAATGTTGCAAATGTTGCTCTGCAATATTCGCTTGCAACTTCCGACTTTCAGTTTGGCTGTCATTTATATATATATATATATATATATATATATATATATATGTAGAGATATATATATATATAGTATATATATATATATATTATATGATATATAATATTATATATATATATGATATTATAATTATATAATATTATGGTGAATAGGTGTGTCAAGTTTAACAGTTTCACAAAATGACATTTTACATTCAAGACTCAAAAATCTTCAACTGCATTTTCTTTCTCTTTTTATATTTCTTTCTCTTTTTCTTATATTTTTAAGGAATTATATAGCCGTAACAGAATCAAAAATAAAAAAAAATTAATCCAACTTTTTGCCATCATTATATTTCTTAGCATTAGTAAGGCTACGTTACAGTAGATGCGAATTCGAACAAACTTTTTATCCAGATTTTATTTTATTAAATTAGTTTTTCGAAATTTGTTATCGGATATTTAATACATTCTCAATGAAATTGAAGAAAGTATCATATATTTTTAGGTAAGATTCAAAGAATTTGCAAGAAATATCAGAATAGCATGAACGACAAATCTGTACGGACGAATTCGTTCGGTTTCTCTCAAAAGTTTCCTTTAAAAAAAAACACATACACACAAACACACACACATACATCAGAGGCTAGGATTCTAGGTATCATCATCTACCTAGAACAGTTCTCTTCCTTGATTTGGGCAATTCCCATGAGGTGAAATTTAAAAAAAAGTAAAGTAAAAATTCAAAAATTAGTTAAAATAAAAGTTGTTCAAATACGCAATTACTTTCAACCTTAACTTCAGAATATTTTTATTTCTAGTTAAATTTTGATACAATCCAAAGATTTCTAAAACCATTACTAAAGATTCTGCGATGACAAACAAAATCTGCAGTTATCCTCCTCGATTGCAGCAGAAGCATCATGGGAGTAATAAGGTTACATAAGTTGGCGGAAGCCGACTTACCCCACCATCCAGCTAATCAGATGGCAATTAGCATCGGGTGGTTAGTACTCATCTTACTTCTTGACCTTTTTTTTTTGTATTTTTCTTATATTTCAGCACTTTTCTAAACTCTCTTTTTTACTCAGCTACTTTCCTGAACCTTTTTAAGCATTTTTCCTTATATATGCAGGCATACTGTTTTACCGAACCCCTTTTTTGCTTGGCAGGCATCCTATTACCCCACCCTACAACTAACCAGATGACAAATCCGTCGACTGTCAATACATACATATATTTTTTTAATACTCAGCTACCTTCCTGAGCCTTTTTTTCGAGGATTTCCCCCCCCCCCTCTTAAGGGGAGGGGTTTCGGAGTTCACCAACGCGTTTTCGCTTAACCGCAAGGCCCTGCCGAACCGCGCTGCACCGCGCCGCACCGCACTGCACCACGCCTGACCGTTTTTATCGCTCTTTCGCATCCTCATTTTCTATAATTCATCTACCTTCATGGCCCTTTTTAATCCAATATTTCAGTTTATTCACGTAGGATCATGAATGTATTTTTCATATCCACGAATGCATCATAACACATACACCATCCTTATACACACACATGCATGCCCTCCAACACACAACCCGTCCGTCCGTTCCTACCCGTTCCTTATCCGTGACTCTCCATGCCGTTCTCATCACCGTATCTCTATTACCCGGTTTCCATTCACCCGTGAACTGCTTTATAAATCTGTCTGTGCTCTTCCAAAGAGGATCTGTCCCAATCCACTATACCAATAGATTCTGTAGAAGCTATACAACTTAACAGTATATTTCCAAATTCGGGGCCTTCACTATCTGCTCGTATATATCTATGTTTATACACCGTATATATATATATATATATATATAATATATTATATATATATATTAATGATATATATATTATATATTTATTATATTAATTATATATATATATATATAGTATATATATTTAATATAATATATTTGGCTGCTCCTGTGAGAGGTTTCAGCAGTCTCTCCGAAAACCTTAGAGTCCTCTTAATGAGTGGTCACCACTTGTTCATTATTATACTTACCTACTCTACCATGTATATTCAGCCATGCTTTGCGCATACATGGATATGCATCATCGAGTTTGGCCGCATACCATCTTTCTTATCTTCTTGATGGCGTTTCATCCCGCAAGGAATAACAATGGAAATTGCGGATTTAAAAAGTGACGCTCTACGCAGTTACTGGGCTGACGAACTGGAACTGCGAGACCAATGACCACTTAGGGAAGTGTGGGTAGGATTTAAGCAGATTGTGCTCGCACTAAATGCCGTTATATCTAAACTTTTGGGTAAATACATATAAAGGATTTTATGCATAACAAAAATTTGGAATCAGCTATTTCCATACTTTTCCAAATTAAATCTGGAGATTATATATATATATATATATAATATATTATATATTTAATAATATATATTAATATATATATATATTATATATATTATATATATTATTATATATATATATATAGTCTTATTAGTTGCAGTATAGTTTATATACTTTCTCTATCTTATGATATAATCAATATTTATGTGTTTGTACTAATATATATATAATATATAATATATATAATATATATATAGTAGTATGGTGTATATATAATATATCATATATTATATAACGTATAGTTCGTTGATAGTTATGTAGGTAGTTATATTTTATTATATATATATAAATATTTATATATATATACAACGAGAGAGAGAGAAAAGAGTTAGAGAGAGAGAGAGGAGTAGAGGAGTAGAGAGAGAAGAGAGAGGTAGCGAGAATGAGGGGAGGGAGACTTGTGCCTATTCTT
>JABUQX010015060.1:30000-42500 GCA_015478945.1 Trachelipus rathkii
GTTCACTTAACTATTTTCTGTATTCAGCGGAGCTTTCGCTCTTACAAAACTTCTAGAACTACTCTCGCAAGTAAACCGAGTAGTCTGAGTATCGTGCTGACGCCAAGAGCCTTCCTGTGAGGGGGGGGTGCGCTGAGAAGCGGAGCTGAGCGAGGCGCCCTTAGACTCTCGGCGATCTACGCGTGCCTGCAGGTTTTGTAAACCGCCCCGATACGCTTAAGCACATCGCTTGTGCATATTAACCTCATATTGTGTATCTTATTCATTTGTATGTAGCTAACTCCAATCGCACGTTAAATGACAGCTAGATAACAGAAAATATCGCACTATCTAATAAAAAAAATTCGATGATATCCTTCAGGATGAAAATTTTGATAAGCTGAAAAATAAGAATTCGAATAAGGTCCACCTTTTAAATGTATACTTCTAGACAATACAGAAACTTCTGATTTACTTATATAGTTATAATTACTTTAATTATTTCATGAAGGAGAAAGAAACATTGGCAGAATAGGGGAAGAGGGTTACTAACATATATATCCAATAGTCAAAAAAGTAAGGGAGAAGAACCCATCAACGTATTCTATCCAATATATCCGTGTCAATAAGTAAAAAAATTTAATCATGGCTAGAAACATATTTTTTTTTCATGGTATTTTTTATAACTTTTTTTAATTTATTCTCTTTTTTTATTAAAGTATTTTTTAATTTATTTATCCCTTTCAATACGCCAACCATACCAATACCTAATATACATATTTTATTCGAGTTTTCTCTACACTATCATGTATTCTATATATACAGGATATAAAAAGAAGCAAAGACCCAAAATACGTTTTGAAAAATTTGATAAAAAAATTATTTATAACTATTCACCTATTATTAATACCCTATCTAAAATAAGTCCTTTAAATATATAAGCTCCACTCATATTAATGATATCATACTACCACACTCACACTTAAACACACTCACATTATTATTTAGTTATTCTAAATTTAAATTTATTCACCTATCTATCCATAAAAATATATTAATAATATATATATACTATAATATAATAATATCATAATAATATATTAAGTATATATATAATATTATAATATATATATATAATCTATACTTCACCACATATATATATATATATTAGTGCTATATGGGAGATCTTCCCAAATTTCCTAAGTCCGATACACCCCCCCAGAAGCACAATTCCGTATATCGATCCATCAAAAGTGCCAATCAAATTACCTATTTACCGATTCTAAGGAATATTCAATTTACTTCTATCTATTTCACATGTAGCAATTTTTTCAAATATAAGAGTCTCCTTAGTATTCTTCATAATTATTATATATATATATATTATTAATTTGTAATATATTAATAAGTAATATATATTAATATATATATATATATATATATATTATATATATATATATAATATATATATATTATATAATATATATATATATATATATATATATATATATATATATATATATATATATATAGTATATAGGGGACTTACATAATTTTTCGACAGGGCAATGTCGCACGCCAAATTTCGGAATTTTCATGAAGGTGGTCAAAAACGTCGACCAGCATTTTTGGTCGACAGGATTTTGGTCGACAGCATTTTCTTTGGTCGACAACATATTTCTCATAATTGTGTCCAAATCGTGCGACACTAAGTTAAATTAATCGATTAGAAGCTTATGCAAGCTTTAGGCATCGATCGATTAATCAGTTAAATAAATTTTCACGAAGGTGTCAAAAAACCGTCGACAGATATATATAATATATTATATATTATATATCATATATATATAATTATATATATTAATGATGTAATATATATATATATATATATATATATATATATATATATATAGTTATATATATACATACAAATAGGGGGCTCGGCCGACGGGGAACAGAAGGGGGGGACGATTTCCATACCCCGTAAGGGGGAGGGGCGGAGAAAACCCCGCGACACCCAAATTACCAACGAGCGGGGGTTCCGGAGAACCTCCCGGAGGGGGGAAATAGAGTCCTACCCCGTAGTTCCCGGAAGGCCGAGAGACCCCGACTCCTCCATCGGTGCGGTATACACCTTGGGGTATCTTTAGTTAAAAAATCATTCAGTAATGATATATGATGTAATATTATATCATAATGCGATATAGTAAAAACAATTTTATTGTCAAAATGGTCGACACATTTTTTTTCAAAAAAATGTCAAAATTGTCGACAGGATTTTGGTCGACAACTTTTTGCCGACTATTTGACCTGTCGACCGATTTTACTGTCTAGGCCATTATGTCCTAGCTTCATATATAATTCATCTAATCATCTTCCCTCCCGAGTATGATCCTTAAGGGATTGTCAGGTGTCGACCTCTCAGAACACACTCTCCAGGCATTTCTGTCGGTGTATATTCTCCTCTCCTCGACCTCTTCGATCGTCGTTCTCTTGCCTACCAGGGCCTAGTCCACGTCGTTCATCCATCTTCTTCTTGGTCTGCTCAACCGCTCTCGTTTCTGCAGAGTCTCCCAATCGCGCACTCATTCCTTCTCGCCCCTCCCCACACCCATCCTTTAACATGCCTTAAACCATTCAGCTGATTTCCTTGAAGCCTGTTCTTTATTGCTTCGATCCCTAACGTCTCGTCTTATTACTTAACTTCTTCTTCTATCCCTCAACAGTGTCCACTCTCCTTGAATCCTCTCAAAAACGCCTCATATCTGCCGCCTATATGCTCCGTCTTCCGTAACCGTACGTCAGTGCCCAACATCGGAGCCTATGTCGGCAAAGTCTCCAGCATTGACCCTTATATATTATCATTTGATCTCTGTATTTGGTTCCCAATGATGAGTATGATAGAGACGAGAGAAAGAATATGCTTAATATCATGTACGATGCAGATCGAGAAGGTTCTGACCCTGCACTTCTTCGTCCCCTCTTTCAACAACACGCGTCAGCGTATCGTGTACCATAATAACACGATCAACAGCACATAAATCGAAAATAGAGTCGCCCGAGAACAGCCGCGGTCGAGATAGGTAATCTCTTTAGCCTCGCGCACGCTTGTGTTACAGCTAAACACCTCCAATCACAAGAGAATTGCGACATAATACACGCTTGCCAAAATAACTAGGCTTTTTATATTAAATCATATTATTCTTTATACTACAATCTAATAAATCTATATATTTCTATATTTTTATTTAGTTACTTAGCGAGTCTTATTAAGGGCTTCGAGGCCGGGATGCGTGGGTCTTACCTATCGGGTGGTACACTTAGTTAAGTCTATCAACGACTGTCCGGTCTTTCTGCTTTATGCATCTGATGAGACCTCCACTGTACTCCTTTCCATCTGGCGCGATATTTAATCTTGGCGAGATATTCCATTAGTTCAAAAGTAAAACATAAAAGATGTCTTTTCTGGCAATCTCCTTGTACGCCTGCTATTATGCCTTTTCAAATTAAGTAATCGAGCGCAAAAAAAGCATAACACACAGGTCTGACTATACTTACCACGAGTGTCGTATGCCTCTAATCGATTATATATCTAATATCGGTTTAACATCCTTTTCTAGAGACCCTAGTTCCTATATTTATATATACTATTATATTATATTATATTATATATTATATATATACTATATATAATATTGAATATATTATAATAATATAATATTATATTATTATATATATATATTATATTTAATATATATTAAAGTGTCGGGGTATTGTTATTGGTGTTATGTTTTGAGAAAACAATGGAGTGAATGCTAGTACAAGTGGTTCTTAATATAGAATCAGCAATATTAAAATATAATACGAGATTTTAAACAGCGACGTGCGTGCGTGCGTGACTAGCTCTAAATTTAACATCTACGTTGTTAGGAGTAAATATAAAATATGCTTTAAAGTTTTTAAATATTTTAGTTTGTAGTAAATTCTATCTGAATTAGCTTTTCATTATTGTATTCTAGGACATAATGTACTAATGTTCAATCCTTTTCGCCATAAATACATCATTCTCCCTCCTACTAATAATTCAGACCATAATCATATAGGGTCGTAGTGTCGAGGTTGCCACACATGTAGCTCGGCCCTGTCCTAAACGTCATTTCTAGACCTTTCTGCAATTCTGTATACATCAGATCCTGGTTCAACCATGCAAATTTTACCAAAGTACTTTTAGTTCGCATCCCTCAACTGCTTGGACAAGTTTTCACCATGTTACTCATGCATTCTCCGTTTCAACCATACTACTAAATATTGTCTACAATACAAAGTAATGTATTCCTCACTCTCACTGTTGACTTATAGCTTCTATATTCTCATTATGTTATTAGCTGTTACATTCCTTAAGTAGGAATATGATCCGTTTTCTTGAGAACCATCTAACTAATTACACTAACTTTCTCTGGATGTTCTGATAACCTATTAAACTCCTACTTGATTGTCAGTATTATACCTCTCTGAGGTTTCGAGTCGGTTTTTGGTAATATGTCCTTCGTCGTTATTCGTCCTGAATAAAGATCCTTATTTTAACCTTTCAGGTTTTTTTAGACTTTTTAATTCAGTGTTTTTATTATTCATTATTAAGATTAATTCTAGCAAATGTGTGTTTCCTTTTTTTTTAATATTAAAAAAGAATTTTCTTTGATATTTTTTCCTTTGATTCTCTTTATCAGTGAATATGATTTTTGTTATTGATAAAATTACTTTTTCATTATTTTATTATTATTATCATTATTATTATTATTGATTATTATCTATTCATTTATTATATGAATAAAAGGTCTTCTATTTAAAACTAGTTTTAAACTTTAGAATCTCAAAGGATAAAAATTTTTTATCCTTCAACTGAATTAACTCATCGAATGGAGTATATATATAAAATATTATTATATTTTATTCTTTTTTTACACAAAATCTAATTAGGGAATAGAGAATAGAGAAAAGAGAAAGAAGAAGGAGAGAAGAATAAGAAGGAAGTGCATAGAAAGAAGAGGTTATAGAAGAAGAAGAAGTCATAGAAGGAGAAGAAGATAGAAGAAGAAGAATAATAAAAAAAGAAAGAAGAAAAGAAAAAGAAAAAGAAAAAGAAAAAGAAGAAAGAGAAGAAGACAGAAGAAGACACATGTAGGGAAGCCACTAGCAAGAACTAGATAGATAGACAGCAAAATGTCATAAGTAACGATGAAACGTCATTATATCATGTTTTTCCAATATTTCAACAGACGTACGCAACCAATTATAATATATATAAATCTTTAGGAGTGCCTGATGTCTGTGTCTTTTCCCGCCTTTAGAACACGCCTACTGCAGTTTCTACCTATATTATGTCTCTCTATTATCAACTATAAAGTGAATACTATCTAATATATATGTCCTCTTTTATTATCAGACTGCTTTCATAGATTGTCACATTGAAATATTGCTTTGCATGCTCTTCAATAACAATTTAATATACAGCTTAGTGAATATAATTCACTTCTTAGCATGGAGATTTATCCAATAATTTTTGCATTCGAATACTTCTCCACATTCTGAATATATAGGGCATATTAAGACTCGGTCTTCTCTCCACGTCGCACCGGTTAACACTATCTCGGAGACTCCACATTTCATTCAAACAGTTCAAGGTGAAACTTCCATTTGGCTTTCGGTAACTCCTACTCACTCCTGTTCTTATGAAACTACTGTGACACCCTTTGTCCAGTGTATCTCTCATCTCCAGCCGAGACTCAATATATATATATGTTTATTTTTATGAGGTCGTTGATAGGGAAGGTTCCTTCAGTTTCTTTTTTTTTTATTAATTTTTATTAAAAATAACACTAATAAGAAAAGACATATCTCTAAATTATTTCCTGATATTAAAATAATAATTATAGTTATATAATAAATATATATATCGAAATAAAATAAATATATTACTATTATATATTAATATTTATATATATTATAAATTATATTTAATAATTTAAATATTATTAAAATAATATAATAATAAGTAATAACGCTTATATATTTATTTATCACGTATTTATTTTTTTAAAAGTATCACTATTTATATATGATAAAAATATATTTTCAAATACGTATCTGTCGTACTCTGAAGTATTGAGAGAAAGTAAAATTAAAAAGCAGCTATGAGAAGAAGGGGGAGGAACCATAAGAAGAAACAACAGAGACAGGACTAGAGAAGATAAGTAAAGTGTCATAGAAAAAAATTATACCAATGATGATCTGCAAAGGTTCCTAAATGGATGTGATTACGCTTACTCTGTGAAGATAATATATTATTTGCATGATTATTTATGTTGAGCTATATGAAATAACAAGAAAGGAAGAAGAATTCGCTTCTTCAACAAAAGTTCATATAAAATTAATAATGTAATGAAAAAATAATTTTTAATTAAACATATAAATAAGAATTATAATAATTGAAATTTAAAATATTAAAAATCCATTATATACAATGAAATATGATATAATATAAAATTTAAATATTTTATACGTGTGTAAAGGAGGATGCAAACTAAAATTTTCATTTCGGTTCTTTCTCAATAGTTATAAATAATAGTAAAGATACGAGTTTTGACAGTTTTCCAAATTATGACTTAAAGCTCTAAAATACTGCACCGGTAAATCTCTACTTCAATCACACTAACAACGAGGAGTATATATATTATATAACTAATATATAAGTATATATATAGTATAGAATTTAATTTGGCTTGTTTTTAATTCAAATAAATATTAACTTATTTATTATTTATTGATTAAATTATTATTTATTATTATTTATTATTATTATTATTATTATATTATTATTATTTTTGAATTGATTGAGTTACTGTCGGAGAAAGCGATATTGCTTTCATTTGAAAGAGTTCTGGCTGCACGTATCCATGCAGGATTGTGGAGCCGTCGGTAGGCCTTTTTGCCGGCTCTGAATCCATCATTTTAAAATACCGATTCCAAAAAAACGTATTTTTAGTCTGGCTCCGACTCCATAACCTTGCGGTGCTGCGGCTCCGCAGCTCGAGTTTCGCATATCTGAATTCATGTATTTAAAATCATGAAATGTCACAAGAATATTTTAAATTACTTTTTGTTTCTTATTAGAAAAATTATCTTGAAATGTGAAGCAATTAATTATTAAAGAATCTTTTTTCCTCGTTGAGAAAACAATTTGGTGAAGCAACTTTTTTTATTATTAAAGAGTCTTTTTTTTTTCCTCGTTGAGAAAACAATTTGGAGAAGCTATTTTTCTTATTAGTAATGTCTTTTTCCTCGTTGGGACATTTTTGTAAAATTCCCGTAGTCTCTGCTTATAGAGAGTCTTTTCCTCGTTGAGTAAAAAATTCATGAGAAAGCACACTCACTTACACTATTCTTATTAGTAATGTCTACTTCTTCATACCCCCACCATATACGTGTTGGGACATTTTTGTAAAATTCCCGTAGTCTCTGCTTTAGAGAGTCTGTCGTGGTGTTTTACCGGAGTGGGTTGTTGCAGACCTCTTTTTTTTTTCTTATTCACCCCATAGATAAAGGCTGTGATTGTGATTGTGATTGCGAATAGTAGACTAAAGACTAAAAAAAAAGAAGGAATGAGAGATATTAGGACACACACAACCAACCACACCACACACACAAAAGACACAACAAGCCAACATTGCTCCTCACACACACACACACCACCACCCACACACACACACATGACAAGCTCCACCAACACACCTTCACACACACACACAAGCTAAAAAGACCTAGAAACTAAACATTTCATCCTAAACTCAGATTTTTTTCAAAGAAATAACAATAAAACAGTAAAAGTTTTGCTACTTTGGGATAAATTTCCTAATAGTTTGGAATAAACTATAAAGTTATACCCGAAATCCCCTCCATCCATCTCCGCACATAAATCGAAGGGCACCCATCTACCCATTTTGAAACAATATTTTATTGTAATAAAAGTGGCAAATACCTTTTTGAGAGCACACACACACACAGTACTAGATCGAACGAAAGCATTCTTTTCTAAAGCATATGTGACCCGCAACTCTAAAACAAACTTTCGTTTTAATAAATAACCCAAACTATTTAAGTTGTATAAATAAATAAATAAGCATGTGCGGAAGTTAGCTTACTGCAGTGCAGAGTAACCATCTAGTAAGGATCATAATGAACCGCCGATTAATTGGGACACCAGCTTATTCGGTCCACTACTTAAAATAAAAAAAATGATGGAATATTCCGCTGGTTCATTCCATAATAAATAAAACTAGACAACATATAAAATAGTAGCAATTAATTTTAGTGTATTGGGACATCTCGTCTTTTAATCGGGCCAAGGGACTTATACCCAAACTTGTTATTTTGTTTTATGTGAAGAGGCAGAGATACAACCTTCATGAAGTACTGTATTAAACTCTAAAACCTCATGTTTACTATATCCAAGAATCGTGTAATGCCCGATTATGGTGTAAATACACCTCGACGATTTAATTCGTACGGACTGAATAAATCAATATTAAGAAAAAAAATCAGCTAATCGCATGTAGAACCATGTAAATAAATTACGGGTCGATTATCTAATATACGGATCATTATACGCTCAATACGCCAATACGTCATCATCTAATTTAATTGATCATGCAGTTAATTAATATAATCAGTCAAAAATATTAACCCTATATATGCTTCAAGATACTAAAAATAACACATATAGACAGACAAAGATATTTTAAAAGACTTTGACGATAACCCTCAATAAAATATTGGAAAGCAACTGAGAAACGAGATCAAGTTGAAGAATCAATTTGGTTAATAATTAATAACTTTCCTCAATTTAAAGCTAAACTTATGTATAATCAAAAGCTGTAATACTGGCACGGCTGTGCACACTGGCGTATATAGGAATTTGTGTTTCGTTTTCTTTTATTTTGGGGGGGGGGAGGGAGAAGGGCTGAATGTTCTAAAGTACCGTTTTTTTCCTGTTTTTACTAATTTCATTGGTTTTATTTAGATATTTTGACAAAATTTAATTTTATCATAATTATCGGGGTACTCCTCTGATAGCAAGTAAAATTTATCAAATTATTTTTCTTAAACATTGAACGTGTTCCTTTAATAATTAGATTATCCTATATCATATCTGAATCTTTAAATCACTTGACTATTTAATATTCAATAATAATAATTTCAGTGGAATGCGCCGTAAGTAATTTAGTCCTGTTGCTGCACTAAGCAGATGATATATATATATATATATATATTATATATATTATATATATATAATATTTATATTATATAATATTGAATATATTTTTATATAATATATTTATATATATTGATATACTATAAATTAATATATATATATAATATATATTATATATATATATATATATATGGCTTCGGTATTCTATAAGAATCAATTAAAAATATTAAACGCATGGTTGATAATGCTATCTGATAATTAGATTAAGACAAAATAAAACAAATTGATTTGCTATAAATTATTATTATTATTATTATTATTATTATTATTATATTATTCATTCTATTAGTTATTATTATTATTATTATTATTATTTATTTTTTTTTTTGAACCATTCAATAAAAAAATTGATTTATTTTTATATTTGGTTAGTTTGTATTGGTTTGTTTGTTAGATGTAAGGTTTAAGTTTTAAGTTTGCCTGGATTGGGTTGTCAGTTATAGTTAAGTTAGATTAGGTTAGGTTAGCTTAGATTGGTTAGTCAGTTATAGTTAGTTAGGTTAGGTTAGGTTAGGTTAGGGTTTGGTTGTTAGTTTACATGTTATTTCTAATTTTTAAGGTTAGTTAGAATATTGTCTTTCACGTTGAAACCAATTGGTGGAGAAGGCTTATATATATATACTAATTATTATATATAGTATATTATATATATATATAGTACGTACAGTACATGATTTAAAACTGGTATATATAATGAGTATAGTATAATTTATAATACTATATATATAGTATATATATACGTAGGTATATATATAAGTACTATATATACTGTTATTAAAATTTAATATTATATAGTCATTCGTAATATCAATCCACAATATATTATAGGTCTAATGGGCAGCCTCTAGAAGAGCCACAATCCACTATCTCTCAATAACTCACAGCTACCCGAGTAAAAAAGGATACAATTGGCTGGAATCCTAGCAAAAATTTTACCGAGGAAACTGTAAAAAAAAACAAAAAAAAAAAAAAAAAAAAAAAAAAAAAAAAAAAAAATATAAAAAAAAAAAAAAAGAAAAAAAAAAAAAAATAAAATTTTTTGAACCTTGTAAAATTTTATTTCGGAAAATGTAATAAAAAAATTATAAAAAAAAAAATTAAACATAAAAATTGGCTATTTTTTTTTTTGGCGGGGTGCTGGGGACATAGTATATATATATATTATTTGGTAAAGGTACAACGGCAATTTTAGGGGGCTCGAGCGACGGGGAACACAGGGGGGGGGACGTTTTTCATACCCCGTAGGGGAGGGGCGGAGGAACCCCCGCGACACCCAAATACCAAAGAGCGGGGGTTCCGGAGACCCTCCCCGGAGGGGGATTAGGTTCCCTACCCCCGTAGTTCCCGGAAAGCCGAAGAGACCCGATCCTGCCATCAGTTGCGGTATACCTGGGGTATTCCTTTTTAGTTAAAAACAACAAAGCAAAATTTAATCAGAAAGTCTATTTATTTTAACGAAGTAACCAATAAAAGCTCTCTAAATAGGCCTTCTTTATCATTATTTACTATAATTATTTACAATATTTTTTTTATTTATTTATTTTTTTTACATTTTCCTATCCAAAATTTACGAGGATTCCAAAAATGTATGGTCTTTTCGCTGTAGCTATTGTAAGTTTTTTGGGATATAATTTTTTTTTTTTTTTTTTTTTTTCCCGCACTAAAATTGGACCAGCATTCCAGCAATATTTTCCTTTTTCTGGTATCTGTTGTAGTTTTTGAGATATGGATTGTGGCTCTTCTAGAGGCTGTCCTATATATATATAATATATATATATATATATATATATATATTATTAATATATATATATATATATATATATATATATATATATATATAATATATATATATATATAATATATATATATTATATATAAGGGGGGTATATATAATATATATATATATAATATATTATATATATATAATAATATATATATATAATATATTATATATTATTATATTATATTATATATGATAATTAACAGAGGGAAAGAGAGAGATGTGAAGCTGAAAAAGAAAGGAAATGGGTTTTATTAGGATAAAAATTTCTTTAGTTATTCTGTTTTTCATGACAAATATTTAAAGTACCAACTTTACCAAAGTTAACATATTTTATTGCTTTCTCGCTCTTAACAAGGTCATTAGGCCCAATATATCTATACATATACTATACTATATATCTATATATATCATATATTATATATATATTATATATATATATATATTATAATATATCATATACTATATATATATAATATATACTATATATACATACCACATAAATAGTTAGAGGAACAGGAGAAATAGAATTGGTTTTAAGTGAAAACCAGGGGTTAGACAGGGAAAACGTGTAACTGTCCACCAATGCTCTCTGGTGCATTTTACCTGCAACATTGTCTAAAAACGGATAACTGCCATAAGAGGATAGGGCAAGTTGGTTTATGCGGATGATGCGGCGGTGATAACATCAGGAGCTCATGAAAATCAGGGTGGAATGGAGGTCACTGAGTCAATGGGAATGAGAATAAATAAAGAGAAAACGGTGGTATTGATGATTGCAAGAAAGAGGGAAGAGATAGTAGTGAACATAGAAGATATAGGCTTAAGCAAGTGAAATAGATTTACAGTATTTTGGGGCGTGGTCAGTTTAATGAATACCAAGGAAGACAAGCACTACGAGTTGAAAGGGAGAATTCGGGCATATTCCACACGAACGTGGCAATTGTTATAGCCGTTGCCACGGAGAGAAGGCATGCACAGAGGTAAATATTCAATCATCTAAAGAACTTCGGCAGACCGGATATTCGTTGTATGATCTAAAGCGTTGGACCAATGAACACGATCCAAAATAGCAGAATAGAAGCTGCGCGACAAATGAGAGTCGCTTTAGGAACATCTAGAACCCGCTATCGTTTGAACGCAGAACAGAATCGAGGAGAAGCTGGTCGAGGAGAGAAATTGCGGAGTCGGAAAACCTGTTTTGGAATCGCCGTTTCGAGAGAAACCAGTTACGCATGTGTTTGGACTATGAAAAGAATGAGAAGAAGGGACAGACGAGATGATGGAATTGGAGACCAGTAGGGAGAAGACCAGCAAGGAGATGAAGAAGAGATCGCCATTCGGTGGCGAGGCTGTACAAGTAGAGCACAGACAAAGCACAGTAGATTAGCCATGAAGCTTGAGCATAGAAAT
>JABUQX010015061.1:0-12500 GCA_015478945.1 Trachelipus rathkii
CCGACTGCCGACTCGCCAGCCTGATTTATAATATAAGTATATATATATATATATATATATAATATTTATATATTAATATATTATATATAAATACATATATATATATTATATATACTTAATATATAATATAATATTATATTAATATATATTATATATATATATATATATATATATTATATTATATATATTATATATATATAATATATATAGTATATATATATATAGATATATATATTAATATATATATATATATATATTTTTATATATAATATATATATTTATAATGATTAATCAATATATATATAGTATATAGTATATATATATATATATATATATATATATGTATATAATATATAATATATATATATATTATATGTATATATAATATTATATATTATAATATATATATATATATATATATATATATATTAGGGTGGAGTGAAAAATTAAAATCATGAATTTAAAACGCCTATATGTGGAAAAGTTGCCTATTACAAAGCCTATTTATAATACGAAATCTCAGCTAAATCAAATTAAATTTTTGGCTGCCAAAATAACTTTAATATTCAGCTATTTCGCCTAATTTGTCACAAAACTAACAAAAACAGATTCATAAATTATAATAGCTCTGATTTGAAACCATGAGTGGTTGAAATTAAACTGTCGAAGAAATCAAAAATTTGACACCTAAAGTGACCTTTGGAATCGAGGGACTCGCCCTTCAAGTGGGCACTGCGAATGAGCATGCTCTGCATAGACCCTCTTTGTCTCCTGTATGGCCACTCTCTAATGCTTTCTCGCTCTCTTGCGCCAGCACGACTGCGTTCTCCGTTGGAGTTGTTTATATTTCTATTATTATGTGCGCATTTCATCTGTTTGCGTTACGTGGTTCAAGTATTTTATTTTGTTATTTTTGTTCAGTATATTTCATTTAGTTATCATTTCGTGTTACGTGGGGCATACAGAAGTGCCTCGGACGTGATCAGACGACTTGGGGCCCAGTGTTTGGTGCGCGACAGTGAGATTGATATTCCAATTTCTCCATCTCAATCCAAATCATTTATGCTTAATATCATACATCTATCTAAATATGTAAACTCATCTCTCTTTTTATCTTAAAATTAAGAAGGCTAATAGTTTAATACTTTCCTATCTCTAAGTACTAAACTTTTATTTTGCTTGATTTGTCTAACTTTAAAGCACGCTTGCAAAATTTGTGCTTTACATCATCAAAAGTATTGAATTTCTAACTGGGTTCAATAATTTTAAGTAGGACTATATAAATTTGCAAACGCTTTAGTAAATCACTAAAATGTTTCTAAAAAGATTGTGAAATTATTGGCAAACGAAATATTGTTTGCTGGAAATATTCATTGATAGGTCCTGACTAAGAAATTAAATTAATATTGATTGATACTGCAGTAGATTGTACTGAAGACACATAATATATGTAGATGTGATCTAACAAAACTCACAGCTTCAGTCGTTGTTATTATCCTATCAAAATATCGATGGAATGCAAATTAACATATAAATGCAATAGTAACATAGGCATTTTACCAAAAACAAAAACAAAATTTAAAAAATCGTTTTGATAAAAAAAAAAAAAAACTATAATGATTTTCACTTTTCTAGCAGATTTTAATTCCAAAAAAAATTTGTAAAATTGACCCACTTTAAAGTTAAATTCCAACATAATTTTCATGGTGTATTCGTCAATTTTTTACACGATTTACAAGAATGAATGCTAAGTAAAATGTATAAAATAATGGAAAATAATATTGAATTCAAAACTTTTATGACTTTCTATAGTTTTCATTAAATTTCGTTTCACTTACATAAAAGGAAGCTTTACTTTTCTGATCTGTTCTTGCCATTAACAATGATAAATTAACCCTATTTTTCATCCTTTGAGGCTTTCTCCCTTTTGTAATAATTTGAAATATACTTTATGGTATATTAAAAAACACAAAATGTAAATAAATTTAAATATTAAAGAAATTTATGCAAATTTATTTCAATAAAATTACATTATTTTCTTTAAATCAGTTTTCAACAACTTACAGATGTTTTGGTTAAAAAAAAAGGGGATGACGTTAATCTTAATATTTCAGACTATACGTCGCAGAGAAGGGAATGCCCCTTCCGACCAGGTTTAAGCGTGAATCGAATTTACATATTTATCAGAATTACGAGGTTGTACAGACCTTTTTGATTTCTGCCCTTTTCCTAGGGTCTCATAATTTTACCATTCTGAGCATAAATTAATAATTATAGTACAATATATATATATATATATAATATATATTATATATAATATATATTATTTTATTATTATTTTTATATAATATATATATATATATATATATGTTATATTATATATATATATATATCTATATATATATATATATATATATATATATATTATATATATATATTATATAATAGATATATAATATATTATATTATATATATATATATCTAATATATGTAATATATATATATAGAATTATATATTTATTATATATAATAGTATATATATATATATATATTATATAATATATATTATATATAATATTATATTATATAATATTATATATATATAGTATATAATAATATATATACTCAAAACCACATCGGAAAGGACCGGTAATATATATCCAACATTCACCTCAAAACACCTGGGACCAAATGTGGATTACAGCTTTACACTATTTTAATGCCGGATGGTTGAAACATTATATACCTTTTTTCTGGAACATTCCCGACATACAGCAATTTTGAAACGAAAATAACTAATCTAACAATTACCCGTTCTATGGGACCATATCCCTTCTCTCCGCAGTATCTCATTTTCTAAATTCACATTTCCCGGTCAGACAAAAACACCCTTACGATTAACTGACCCAACCACATCTTAGATGGCTTCAATTCAAATTTTCCCATTCCCTCCGACAATATTGTGCTATATAAAGTAGTATCAAAAAAGACAATTCAATGCAATTTCTCGTCACCTATCTTAGCAGAAAAAAATCCTATATGCACAATTCTTACCATCAAAGACAAAAAAAAAAATAATAGAACATTTACACATCTGATAAAAGGGAAAAAGTGGGAAGGGAAGTATAAAATTACCACTATTAGAATACAATGAGTTCCAGGGAGATTTTCAAGCCTGCTGCGCTCTTTTTTCATCTCTTTATGCATGATCTACCACAACCCACATCCCCCTCAAAAACAATTAAATAAAATTGTTAATACACTTTAAAAAAAAAACGTAGTGCCCACTGTACGTTTATTTACAAAACTCATCTCGTTGACCATACAACCAATACATAAATAATCGTTGGAACATTGGTTCAACAGAAACAGAATACTGCCCTTAACTCTACAATCTCCAATTTACATTAATCATTCCAGACAGAGAGAATTCAGCCCACCAAACAAACTATACTACAAACAGTAGACTGCCACTCAACAGAAAATCCACCATCCAAGGTTGTAACTTTATATAGAAAAATGACATTCATCCACTTGCAATCAACAAGTCAGCTGCAAGAACTGTACACAAACTCAATGCATTGAAAATCAGTAACTGCACATCTTTGGGCAGAGAAGAATCTCTTACCAGTAATAATCTGGAGACAACATATTCCGCGCCCGACTAAATTATGGCCATCACCAGCTTAAGCTCCATACTACGCATCCAACAGCGATATACTAGGAACCCATAAATTAAAGCTCTGAGAATAATAATTGGTTAGCTCAGCACAACAACCATTCATCACCAGGGAACAGAAAGTTAAAGTTCTACCCTTAAAAGACCACTGTGATATAATTGGATGTCAACTGTACAGTAAATTCTTTTGCAATAGATTACCTCTAAATCAAATTCTAACAGCGCCCCAACACTAAGAGCCACGAGAACACCACGGTGTATCATTTAATTAAACATTTACCACCCATCCCCCCACCTCCAAACATCCTATCATAAAACACATCTACATACAAATATTTCAAAGGGAAATCCTTGGACCGAAAAAATTCAAGAGGAACACTGCTCCGATTTAACTCTATCACACCGCTCCTTCAAGAATAATTGTTTATAATAAAAAAAACTCTCCTCTCAAGCTGCCAAAGATGTCACTCTACGATTCCAGACGACACAATACACCTCCTGCTCTACTGTACAGCGCTTTGATCAACCGGCAACACATTTCACTCCACACTTCACTGACGGTCCTATTGGGTCGTCTAACCGGTGCATGTAGCAAGTTTAGTGACAGTGTCCGCTTATCGTAGGAGCGAAACCGGAGGATCAAAGTAAAAGTATATATACATTTATATATTATATATATATATATATATATATATATATAATTATATATATATATATATATATATATATAATATATATATTTATATATATAGATGTGTGTGTGTGTTGGAGAGAGAGAGAGAGAGAGGAGAGCAGAAGGAAAGACGAGAAGAGAGAGAGAGAGAGAGAGGAGAAGAGAGAGAGAGAGGAGAGGAGGAGAGAGAGAGAGAAGAGAGAAGAAGAATTTGAATTTTATGTGGTAACATTTTAACTTTTCATGATTATATTTAGGAAAAGGCTAATAAAAATCAATAACTCATTAATAATTACTATTTTAAGATTATTTTTTGGCTTTTCGCCTTAGAATCAAAAATTATGTCATTTCATTTTCTATACTGGGAAAAATTCACTTGTTGTTGTTGTTTGCATTTTATATTCAGACAAGTAAAGAATATAAAAATTGTAAAAATCGATTTAATGACTTGTATCGACTTCCATCTATCTTTTAATTTAATAGAATTGTAAAGAAAGATATACGTTAATGGCATTGAACTTTAAAATGCTCATTAATTCGTATTAAATTGTAAGAGCTTTATCATGCCTCACCATTTGGGATTACGTGTTAAGTTTGTTTTGCACGGGGGAATTTCGTTGGTTTCAAAAAGTTAAGATGAGATCCAAATAATAAGCATATGAAATTTTTATCTAATGTATACTACAACGTCCATTTAGTCGTTATTTTGAGTATTTATCTCATGTTTTTAATTTTGGTACGGTAGTGTGAAGGGTATTTTTTATTCGAAAGTAGAAATATTAACGGATGAACAGCAATATAGTTGCATGTCTTAAAATAACGTCTACGTCATTATTAGGTCTTATTTACTGCTGCCTGGATCGTTTTGCCTATTTACTCCAGAATATTCCATTAATAATTATTCTTCAGAGATTTAAGAAACTGAGAAAGGTCTTCATTTGCAAAGAAACTACGTGATCTTGCTTGCTTATTGTTCATTATTTATTTACGGCACTCAGTGATTATTTATAACATAGATGCCTTGTTTATGCCTCTTCAACACGAATTTATCACATTCACGCTCAATTACTCATCGTAATTTCCTTTCTCTGCAATTGTCAAATGACTTAATTTTCTGATATGTCCACAGTGATGAACAGAACCAGATTATTCAGCGGATTTAGATTTTTCTGGGAGAACAGATTAGAAAACAACTGAAAACGTTCGGGATAATATGGGATTTCTTACGACATTGAGCATGAAAAAACAACTTGTCAGAAGTTGACACCTATGATATTTTCCATTGAAAATCTTACCAGATTTTTATTCTTATTTTCAAAAATCCTATTTGGCTTATTTTTATCATAGGCTTGCTCATAATTCAACAGACGATGTCACTCGATATGGCAAAGTATGGATTTCAAGGCAAAATTTCACGATTGATATTAGAGTCATTATTCCTATATTTCTGATCATTTTCTTCTCTGATATTATAAATGAACAGGTCAAGCTGTTGATATTTTTAATCTCTGTAATATATTTTTTAAACTGGGTACATATTTTCTTTTTAGATTTTCGGAATAAGTAAAATTTCTTTTTCAAATCTCAAAGTAAATAAAGGTTAAAAGTCAGTCAGTATTATAGTATATACATACGTTTCGAAAATCAGTTCAAAGTTAGGATACAATAATATGATGAATTCGAATAGATAATCTTACATTTAAATCGGATATCATGATAAAGACAGCAAAATATTTTCCACTCATTGTAAAATGGAAAAATTAATGGTCAGTAATTTAACTTGTACTTTTTAACGAAAAATGCATGCCAATAAAATTCTTCAGAATTTGTGTTCTGGCAGAAGGAGATCCTTACTTAAAGAAAAGGAATGAACCAATTTTTCTGTTGCCTTAAAAAGCTTTATAAAAAATTGTTTGTATACTGAAAGTTTTGAAGTATATATATATTATAAATATATATATATGAATATATATATATATACTATTATTCTATATTTTTTATATATTATTTAATATATATAGATATATAATAACTATATATATATATACTACTATAATATATATTATATATATAATATAATATAATATATATGTATATATATATATATATATATATTATATAATATATATATATATATTATATATATTTATATTATATTAATATATATATATATTATATATATATTATATAATATATATATATATTATATAGAAAAAAAACAACATTACTAAGATTTAGAAATTTATTAAAGGAGCAGTTCTCGTGGACCTTGACTGTCCACTCATTCAGCTATAATAAAATGATATCTCATCGCTATGTTATTAGCTGCAATAAGTGGGACCAGTCACGGCCACGAAGACGGTCCCGTTTAATAAATTTTATAAACTAAGTATTTGTTTGTTTTTTTTTCTAGGTTGCTTCTGACACATTTAGTGTGTCCTACCATAATTATTATATATAATATATATATATATATAATATATTATACTATATATATAGTATAGTATATATATATATAATATATAATTATATATATATAGGAACTTTACGGTAGAATCTTCCTCCAGAAAATTGAATTGGGTAGAAAAAGGTAAAATTTGGATTTTTTTCGGCAAACGAAAATATTTCCGTTTACTCACAAAAAGGTCATAGAACTGCAAGAATGACATAAATATATATTTTATTTTGTCGACACTGAGGCAATAAACTCCATGAAGAGATCTTTGTCTTCTTTCTTCAATTGTTTCTCCAATGAAGTGTCTTAAGTATATTCTTGATAAGTTTCCTCTTATAGTTACCACTCTTTGGTAATGCATGCTTTTTCTCGTAAAGATTGTAAATACTTACTTGTCATCTATTATCGTTAATATGTCCTTATTCATTTTAAGTTAATATATTATATGCTTAGGTTGCTTCGTTAGGTTAGTAGGTTAGTAGGTTAGGTCTAGTGTAGGTTCTAGGATTAGGTGTCTTTTCTTTACATTATAATCTATTCTGCACGCTTTACATTTCTTTTCTGTTAATATTACACCATGTTGTTGCAAAAAATCTATTAACACATTCATTTTTAACAATTTCGTTTAATTCGTCTAATTTCATTATGATCATAGTATATACTATGTTATAACTAGCCACACTTAAGAGCCTTACAAAATCTTAGTCACGAATTGTCTAAAATATTCTTCCGCGAGTGGCTTATAAATTATTTGTGTTGAAATGGAAAAAAAACCATTTTGTGAAAAAAATTCACCCGCTTGAATTAAAGTTGGAGAAGATCCACCTAATACCATATACTATAAATATATATATATATATATATATATATATATGATATTATATATATATATATATATATTAAATACTATATAGTATATATATATAATATTATATATTATATATCAATATATATATATATATTTAATATATATATATATATATATATAGTATATATTATATACTATATATCACTCGAGCTTTTTATTTAATGGAAGTTTCACTTCAATTTAAAACATGCTTCAAAGCTTTCAAAATTAGACAATGTTATCATTTTCCTGAATTCAAAAATGAATAAAGAAAAAAAATATAAAAATTAAATATATAAACTAAATAATAATATTAAAATATTTTAAACTTTCTTAAAACTGCAATTAATCAATCACTTTATCATAAATCACAAATAGGCACAGTTTAACAATGAATGAATGTATTTAAAAAGTATTAAAAACAGAATTTATTAAAAAGTTTAACTAACTAATGTTGAAAACAAAGTTTATTACAAATTTAAAAGATAAAATAAGAAAATAATTAGTGGTTTAAACTTTTAAAAAATTTGAAACTAAAAATAACTTTCAATTATCTAAAGTATTCCACAAATAAGTCCATCACTGGGCCCCTTTTTTTAGTACAATCTCAATTTGGATTTCCCCTCTCTCATCTTCTCTCTTCTCTCTCTCTCTCTCCTCTCCCTCTCTCCTACTCTCTCCTCTCTCTCTCTTCTCTCTCTCTCCTCTCTCTCTCTCTCCTCTCTCTCTTCTCTCTCTCCTCTCTCTCTCTCTCTCTCTCTCTCTCATTCCATATGAATAAAAGTTAGCAGATATCAACCAATAAATTTAAAACAAAATTTTTTTTTTAAATAATTGAAACATAAAAGTATGAATAAGATCAAAATTATTATATTTTAAGGTAATTTTACAGGTTTTAAATTTGTGATATAGAAATCTTATAATATTTCATCGTTCATATGAAACTTATATCTCAAGCCCACAACCTTTATGAATTAAGTACTATGAGAATAGCAGAGGTTTTACCTTAAATGTGTTTCGTGTCTTTATTTATTTTATTATTTTAAGGTTTTCTTTCTTTAATAAATTTATATTATTTTTTATATTATTTACACAATTACTGACATAATATTTTGTTAGTTTTAATTTCATATCGCTATACCTGTTTATTATTTATTTCAGGTAAATATTTTTATCATAATTATTATTATTATTATTATTATTTTTATTATTATTATTATTATTATTATTTTATTAATTCTTATTATTATTTATTATTATTATTATATTATATATTATTTTATAATTATAATTATATTAAATTATTATTATTATATTATTATTTTATTATTATTATATATTATTATTATTATTATATTATTATTATGATTTTGTCTTATATTCATTATTATTATTATTATTATTATTATTATTATTATAGTAGTAGTAGTAGTAGTAGTAGTAGTAGTGGTCATTATTATAATTTTTATTATTATTATTATTATTATTATTATTATTAGTATTTTATTATATATTTTAATTTAATGATTGGTGTCAATTATTATTATTATTATTATTATTTATTTCATTATTATTATTATTATTATTTATTATTTTATATTATTATTATTTTTATTTTATTTTATTATTATTATTATTCATTTATTATTATATTATTTATTCTTATTATTATATTATTATTATTATATAATCTTTTTATTATTATTATATTATTATATTATATTATTATTATTGATTATTATTATATATTATTATTATTATTATTATTATTATTATTATTATTAGTTATTATTATTTATTATTGATTATTATTATTATTCATTATATTATTTTATTATCATTTTTATATTATCATTTTTATTATCATTTTTATTATCCGTTTTGTCATTATTCTTATCATTTTTATTCATTATTATATTTTTAATGATTTTTTTCATTTTTTTTTTATTTTATTATTTATATTATTATTATTATTTTTTATTATTTTATTATTATTATATTAGTATTATTTATTATTATTATTATTATTATCTATCTATTATTATTATTTACATCTCTGTTACTACTTCTCATAGCTATTGTTGCTGTAAGTTGTTGCGTCATTTTTGAATCTTACCTGACTACTATACAGCAGTTCGGATTCCTCAATTTTCAATTCTATAATTATCTGTAGAACTCACTTGATTTCAAAATTCTAGTTTTAATAAACTCCCGTAATGTAGCTTTTCATTGGGTATTTAAGAACATTTATAGTTGAGAATCATAAATCTTTACTTACATTATTATATATATATATACTATTATATATATATTGATTATATAATATAATATATTATATATATTATATATATATATATATATATATTATATATATTATATATATTATAATATATAACTTATAACGATGATGATGATAATATTTATTTATTTATTTAATTTATATGTATTTATTTATTTAATTCTATTTATATATTATATGATATAGTTATATATAATATATATATATTTATAATATATTTATATATATATATACTTATATATATAATATATATTATATAATATACTATATCTATATAAATATTATACTATATATATATAATAAATTATATATAATATATATAATATATAGATATATATATTAATATATATATTTTATATATATACTATAATATAATATATATATATATATATATATATATATATATTATATATTAATATATTATATTGAAATCAAATTATGGTACTGGGAACGGAGAGGTGTAAATAAATAGATAAATTAAATAATTTAAATAGTTTATAAAGTAATAATAAAATCAATTATAATTGAAACTCAAATAATTTATGCCTTTAGTATTCAAGATTCATGAAAAGATTTATTTGATTTAGACAGTAATAAATATGACAAATATAATTTAAAAAAAAAAAGAAATCAATAATTTAATAAGTCCTCTTATATCCTATTTGATTGCACAGATTGAAGAGCTTTGCAAAATTTTGACCACTTTTCCGAGACGAAATTGTTTTGGTTCTTCATCAATCGGCGTCATTGCTTCATTCCCAGTATGCAATTGTTATTTTTTTGAAAATATTAAATTTATTATAGTTATATATTATATATATTATAATATATATATATATATATATATATATTATATATAATATATATACTTATATAATATACTATTATATATATATATGTGTATATATATTATATATATTATATATAGCTATATATATATATATATATATATATATATATTATATATATATATATAATATTATATATATATATTATATATATAATATATATATATGATGATGTATTAATTTAAATGAGGATATATATGTTATATATATAGACTTAGAAATACCTACAATATTAAAATATTTTGACCTTAGAAACCTCCAATATATAAATATTTTACCTTAAATTTATATATATAATATTATATATATATATATATATTATATATATATTATATATATTATATATATATTTATATATATGATATATACTATATATATAAATATAATTATATATATATATATATATATATACTATATATATACAATAAAGGCCGAGCTAGGCGGAAATTTGGAAAAACTGCATCTAGGATTCAAAAGGCCACATGCCCCGATACACGGTGTTTGAAAGTGAGCAAGTTAAAGGTAGTTGGGAAAATAGATTAAGGAAGTGTGTTTCAGAATACTCTGTTCACCCTCCTGCAGTAGGAATTTCCCTCTCTTTTGCATTTCTGCTCTTACACTTCCCCTCCCCAGCATTCAGTTCTCTATTACATAGAGACTATGGGAGTTCCAACCTTCGCCCGTGGTCGCCGTTTTGCCCGATGGAGCTCAAAGCAGCAAATGCTGAATTTGAGCATATGATGGAGTTGGGATAGTGCGTCCCTCGAAGAGCAGCTGGCTTTCTCCTCTACAAATGTTCTCTAAAGGAATCACAGATGACTGGAAACCCTGTGGCAATTTTAAGACTCTCAATGCTGCTACAACACCAGACTGCCATAGGGTCTTCCATATTTATTCTTTTACTTCCCATCTAGATGGAGCAACCATCTTTTCAACTGTTGATTTGGTCCGGGCTTACCATCTGATCCCCGTGGCCCCTGAGGACATTTCAAAGACGGCAGTTATTACTCCCTTTGATCTCTTCGACTTTGTCAGGATGCTGTTCGGCCTGAGGAACGCAGCTTAGTCGTTCCAAAGGTTTATTGATGCGGTACTCCGTGGTCTTCCTTTCGCTTGGGCCTATATCGATGACCTCATTGCAAGTAAGTCTCCTGAAGAGCACCAGGAGCAACTTTGCATCATTTATACCAGGTTAAGAGAATCTGGCATTCGTGGAAATCCGGCGAAGTGCACCCTCGGCATTTTTTCTCTCACTTTTGTAGGCCACACAGTTTCTACAGAAGGTTTTCGCCCTCTGGAGGACCGTGTTGCTGTCATTCATGCTTTTCCTTTGCCAGACACTCAAAAACAACTTGGGCAGTGGTTATGGATGGCAAATTTTTACCATCGCTTTCTACAGAATGCAGCAAAACTTCTTCACCTCCTAACCTACCTTCTTCGCCCGAGGAAGTGAGGAGCCCCACTAGGGTGGAGTGAACGGATGGAAGGCGCTCTGCAATTGTTACCGCCAACGTAGCTCTTGCCATCTCCACACTGCTAGTAAATCCACAGGACTATGCACCCACCATAATTCAGGTTGATGCGTCCGATCTCGCGGTCGGAGGCGCCCTACAGCAACACCTGAATGGAGTGTGGGCACCTCTTGCATTATTCTCTCGTAGGTTGCAACCTGCCGAAACTCGTTACAGTGCTTTCGGCA
>JABUQX010015061.1:25000-32500 GCA_015478945.1 Trachelipus rathkii
AAAAGATAATAACAATAAAAGAATAGTGATGGAAGAGTTCGAGGGTGAGGAAGAGATGGGAGAGAATTGATAAGAGAAAAACCCTGACTGAAATTCACCCTATGAAGGAGAACTGTATGTGTGAATCTATCCCAGATGTAAAATGAACATTGCAAACAAGAGCGAACAACTTATTTATATAACGTAATCAGCTACGCACTTTGTAGGTAGAAATTACCTTGAGTAGTACCTCTCCTATTATAGGGCACTGACTCTAGGTGTCAACTTAAAAAAAAAAAAAAAAAAGACAGGTGTTGTGAAAAAGTTTCATAGTCGATTCAAAACATCAAAAAATCTTGGAACCTTGTTTAGTGAGCTAGATAAGGCGATCCTTCCAAGATATATCACAATCAATGGTGAAACTAAGAGGGCTTGGGCCCCAGCAAAAACGAATTCGAGCCCCTTGATATATATATATATATATATATATATATATATATTATATTAATATATATATATATTATGTATATATATTTATAATATATATATATATATATATATATATATTATATATATATATATATATATATATATATATATATATATATATATATATATATATATATATATATATATATATTTAATTGGTTATTACTGCGCACGAGCATGTCCTTTTCAAAGAGGGGCAGAAAATAAAAGGAAAGAAAACTCGCCCAAGCCCAAGTCTAACTCAAATCTTTCACGTGAAAAGAAAGAAAGATTAAATACAGCAGGAAAAACAGATGATTGCAGGGAGTTATTAAGAACAATGGTTGCTGGAAAGAATGGAGGAGGAATGCGAGAAATCTATAATGAAGAGATATCGCGCCAATGTTATGCCACAGAGAAAGAGAGTCAAATAAGTTTGAAAGTAGGGGACAGTCTATAAGTTTCTTAGCCTTAGGCTCAATCCTTTGAAAAAGAAGGTTGGAGCCGGAGAACCCCCCCCCAAATATGAAAAAAAATACTTCATACAAGTTTAGATAAGACCCTTATATAACTGGACAACTGTGTAGAAGAAAAAATCACCTTTATTGGGCCATCTTAGCAACCGTTGTAACATGAGGTTTCTAAGACAATTTATCATTTACTTTCATACCAGTAAAGTTTATGTTGTTCACAGGTAAGACCAGAGAGCCGTGAAAAGAAATAAATAGGAAAGTTGGTAGGCGTTTTTGAGAGGGAGATGTGAAGAACTTGAGCTTTAAAAAATTTGAATTTCCCAAGGTTGCAGCAACCACACAGGGAAATCCCACCAGATCGGCAAGGATAGAATCGGAAAATTAAAATCGAGAAGTAAATCTAGATACAAAAGAGGGAAAGGAGTTTAAATTTGTGAAAGGATGGGGTGGTTTTTCATCTGCATAAGAAGTGTAACTGAGCTGATCGCTGATGAAAGTAATAATAAGGTTGGAGACCTAACAGAATTTTGAGGAACACCACAGTTAACAGGAAGAGAGAGGAAGAAGTTGCTCCATCAACAAATGCAGATATTGTATGATCTGAGAGAAAACTAGACATGAGTAATCAAAGAGAAGGAGGAATCTCAAATGATGGGAGCTTATTAGAGAGCAGAAGCACGTGCTATACTCGCACAAAAGCTTCTGACATGTCAAACGCCACCACACAAGACTCCCCATAGTCCCTAAGAGCAAAAGATCATAAATCAGTGAAATAGAAAGCCCATCAGGAGTTTTTTTCGGGGAACCTGGATTTTTTTTTTATCGGGGTTGAAATTTTTTGTTTTTTTACTTGTTCTTTATTTATCTCATTTCTTTATTTTGTTTTTTTCAAAATTTCGAGGTGGGGGTGTGTGACTGTAGCCACATTAGTTACTCCTCTTCATATATATATATATATAATATATATATATATTATATATATATATATATAATATTATATAATATATATATATAATTATATATATATATATACAATATATATTATATATTAAGATATATATATATATATATATATAATATATAGTATATATATATATATATATATATATATATTATAAGTATATTAATATATAATTATATATATAATATATACATTATATAATATATATTATAATATATATATATATAAATTTATTTAATTAAATATTATATATATATATATATATATATATATATATATTATATTATATATATATATATTATATATATATATATATATATATATATATATAATAATAGGTGTTTTAAATATACAAGTCTTATCCACCCTTGTATAGAAAACCGTTCTCACATTTAGGAAGGCTCCGGTTATCCCTTCTTTTGGATAGGGTTGAGTTTGAAACTGAAAGACTAATATGCTTTCCCTTACTTTCAAACTCCCTTGACGCTCTATTTGTATCTTTGCGAGGTGACTTTGGTATACTATCACTTCACTAGAGGTACTACAAGGGGAGGTGCCCGAGGAAGTTCATATATCGAATTCCACTATCATGGCGTCACTTTCGTAATACAAGGGGTTCCCTGATTTCTCATGAGTTTTGTATAAATATTAATTCCTTCATTCTAGCCACCTATCTTTTATGGAACTCCCTGCCTGTCTGCGCTCACCCGAGAGATTTTCTTTAGGTTTGGGATTGGGTGGTTTTTCTTTTATTCATTTATATTATAATTATGCCCCTCCTTGAAGGGTTCTGCCCGTGAGTGGCGGTTACCTGTGAAAAAAAATTGCACCCTACTGAAACATCGGTTAGTTTGTAGTTTCACTGTGTTTCTAAATCCTCTATATGGTTTGCATAGTTCTCCTGAAAAACTTTCAATAAGTGTCATCGTTCAATTTTTCAAGTAAATTGGCATTTTTTTTTAAAAATAAAATACGTTTTCATCTAATTGGGAAGGGAATTTCACCATTTCCCACATATCACTAGAATTCTACAAAGAATGTAATAATGCCTTCAATCACACTGGATTCATTAGCATTTCTTTCCTCTTCTTATCTTTTCTCTCATCTTCAACAAGTTCATTAATAACAGATTTGACATTACTCGAAAACGAATCATCACAATGGTCATCATTTAAACCTACAAAACGATGTCCATGAGATGTGCTTTTTAAATAAAGTATTCAAAGATTTAGTTTTTTCTATTGGATTTCAATCTCCTGTTTTTGAAACTCACTTAAATAATCAAGCTTGCACTCTGACATTTTTTAAACAACCATACACTATTTACTTTTAAACAAACTGTTACCAAATTTTTTATAGAGAATGCGCAAGCATGGTTAATTATTAATAAGAGGAGGTTAGCTCCAAACTTTCAATTTTCTTAATTTTAAGCCAATTTTGACCAAATAAAGAGCAAACTGCAGGTGTTTCTACTAGAACGTAGTTTTCGGGTGTTTTTCTGTTTGTAATGATTTTTTTTGAATTATCATTTTTTGAAAACGTATGTTTTTGACATTTTTTTTATTCTCGTCCTACAATTTTTTCGAAATTACTACAAACTTGAATTATACAAAGATGGGTCTATAATCTAAGGGACCCATAGCATGAAATATTGATTTTGTCCCCAGATCCCAGCGATGGATGAATTTCAAACCCAGCTTTTTTTGGTTTAGAAAATGAAAAATTGAGGTAATTTTTTTCTGATCCTCCGATCAGCATGAAATTTTCAGGACATTTGTTGTCATGAAAGATACAACATTTTTATTTAGATCATTTTTTAGTATTGCATTAGTTTTGCCTTTTAACATGGAACAAAATTTCAAAAAATAAAAGGAATTTTTGAAATTTTAAACAAAAATATTTTTTTCTTATACATAAAGATAATCTAAATAAAAAGATATGTTGTTATATCTTCCTATTATATACGCCCAGAAAATTTAATGTTGATCGGATAAGTAGGAAAAAAAAATTATCTCAATATTACACTTTTTCAAAAAAATTGATTTTTTAAAAAGTGAAAAATTGAGATAATCTTTTTTGACTTTTATTATTAATTTTCTGGGCGTATATAGTCGGGCAAAATACATCTTTTTTATTTAAATAAATTTTTTGTGTAATGAAGAAAAAAAAATTAATTTCCCCCCCCCCCCAAAAAAAAAAAAAATTTTCCCGTCTAGGGCAAAACTATTAGAATATCAAAAAACGATCCAATTATAAAATGTGCATCTACCTCGACTACAAATGCCATGCTTATCGGATGAGTAGAAAAAAATTTATCGCAATTTTTCATTTTCAAAATCAAAATAAAGTAGTGTTTGAAAATCGACCATTAGCATCAAAAATCCATATTTCGTGATGTGTTCCTTAGGTAATGGACCCATCTTTGTATAGTTCAAGTTTAAAGTCATTTCAAAATATTATAATACGAGAATTGAAAAATGTCAAAAAAAAACATAGGTTTTCAAAAAATTAAAATACAAAAGAAATACCTATATACACAGAAAAACACCCGTAAACAATGTTTCAGAAATCAGAAAAAGCTGCAGTTTGCTTTATATTTGGTCAAAATTGACGCCGATTCCTTTATAAACTAGCGAAATCGATTCCTCAAACCTTAAAACATACTAGTCCATACTTAACTCGGGTATATTTCTTGAAGTAGGATATACCAAGCTAGAAGAGCTAGAAAGGGGCGTAGGAGTATACAAATCATGCTAGAAGTGATCCGATTCCATTATAAACCACGGGAATCGATTCAGCATCATCGATTATATAGGAATCGATATCATACTCGACCCATCTAGCTCTAAAGTAATACCGTGCTAGAAATAGGCTAGAAAGTTTGAGTCGTTTCTAGCCGTGGTCCCAAATCTCGTGTTTAATGCTGATGTGTGTATGAATGTGGTATATGTTATGTATTTATGATGTATGTATGTATTATATATAATATATATATAATATATATAATATTATAATACATAGTATATATTTCTTTCGGCCCGGGATCTCTGTCGCCGTCGCACACCTTACTGGCCCTCACTCGATAGATTAAATATATAAATAATCTATATTCTAGATATATAAAGATATTCTCTTTTTTTAATCTTAATATTTATTTATATAGAAGAACCCAATAGCTACCAGTAGTAGGAACACTCGCCAAACAAAGCAAAGGTCCAGGTTCGCAACTGGTCGGCGTGGGAAAATGTGAGCTATCTCTCGCTCCTTTGCTTGGCCTCTCGCTCATCACCTCCGGAGTCTTCTGAACAGTACAGCTTCACCTCCTTGATTAGGTCTCATAGCCCCGTGAGCCGTGGTCTTTAATATATATAGTATATATACTATACATATATATACATATATATACTATATATAATTATACCTACCCTACTACTATATATATATTACTAACCTATATACTATACTACCTGCAAGCAAAACTACGTACTATATACTAATATATATATACCCTATATAATATATACCAAAGCTCTATAATTGGGTAAATTTTGTAATTAACAATCACTAATAACGTTTTTTCCTTTCCTGAAGTGTAAATTTAATTTGTTTTTAATCTACTTTCTATGGAGCCACTGACTGCTATTAAGTATGATTTACCTGCTCTGTGAATGATATCGGCTGTGAAAATCTATTACAAAATGTCGTAAGAAGGGGAGGAAACAAACATCCAATCGTCATGTTGGGTGCAACTCCTGAATCCATTATAACGCATGTAATATCCCACTCCGAAAAGAAAATCAACTATTATAAGTGAAAACGAATTCAGAAATTGGTTTTGGTCGAAAATCTGTTATGCTTCTTCTGTAATATTGTTGAATGTAAAATAAATTTATGTCAGATATCTTTAGTGTTTTATTTTTGTTTTGAGTAACAACAAGCACTTTATATTTGGCCTTATGAAGCAAGTCTCTTTCAATATCTGCTGATATTTCTTGTAATAGTGAATCAAAGGTAGACGAGATTTGTTCGATGAACTGGACAAACAGAGATATTACACCATGAAATATTCAGTTCCTGTATGTAGCCTAATCTAACTGTTCAACATCACAATAATCAATATTATGGGAGTAATGAAAACTATTTTCAGATATTAAAATATAATTGAATAAAAAATAATAATAAATGATTAGTTTCTATAGGAATCAATGATAAATTGAGAATGATAAATTTTCTTTTTGATTAGGAAAATTTCTCACAACACAAAATAACATTTTTCAAAGTCTTGTTAAATGTCTTCGAATATATATGAAAGTACAAAAATATAAACAAAGCCGTTCCATGTGTAACGTAGTTAGCAAAATTTATAGATGTTCTTAAAAAGTATATCATGATGTTATCCGAGTTACTGACATCAACTGATCTCATTGATAACATATTCACTCCATTGAAGACATAAACCAAAACGTATAATGAAAAAAAACAAACCAATACTATATAATGATAAAGGTTAACCACGAAACGAATCAAGTGGGACTTCCTATTAAATCCTAATGGAAGTTTTCTTAAATTAATTAATGCAATAACTCCCGCGATTAGCAAGTTTAGTCGTAATCCTACATGAAGAGAAGATCTAAAGATTCCCATCATGTTGCTACCTATTAACACAATTAAATTTTTCTTTTAAATTTCAATAGTTGCCAACTTTAATATTTCAGTACATTTACACAACAATATAAATATTATTCATCAATTTTATTTGGGAATTATTTATTAAATAAGACTCCTTTGATATCTTAATTATATTTATTTTTAATTTATTTGCATTACATAAATTATTTCAACTTTTTAAGGGTGGGGTCTAAGTTGTATTTCGAATCAATAGTCAAATGTCAGTTAAGTATTATGTACGCAACTTAAATTATCGATAAACTTATCAATTATGCAAATCCAGCTTTTATTATTGTTTTGTTCATTGGTATATATATATATATATATATATATATATTATATATCATATAATATATATACTATTATTATAATCATATATAATATACCTACTACTACAATATATATATATATATCATATATAAGTAACAATATATACATATATTATAATTACTCATATATATATATAATATATAACTATATATAATATACTACTAAACACTAACGTCAGGGGCGGCTCGTGGCCTGATTGCAGGTTTGCGCAACCACCATTTTATACAACTTGCAGTTCATGATGATTTTACCAATTTTATTCTTTAAAATTTTTTTAGGTAGGCATTTAAATATTACAGAAATTAAATTGCATCTTATTATAATGAACCAACTCCATTTATTTATTATTAATGAAAAAAGAACGCTCATCAATTTTTAGTCTAGTCAAATGTCAACCAACAATGCTTGCTTCGCAGACCACTTTACCAAACACATGCCCTATACCATTTTTGAGGAGAAATATGTGTGTGAAAATATGACCGCGTGGACGCTTTACTTACCTACAGACAATGCGGTTGCAATATCAAGAACAACCGCTTTGTTTTCAATACTGAAATTCAAATTTGTGAAAATCTGAATACGAAACAATTCGGAAAATTGACTCTCATGTTCCAAAATTTA
>JABUQX010015061.1:35000-37500 GCA_015478945.1 Trachelipus rathkii
ATATATTTGGGTTTTACACAGATATTGATCTATATATATATATATTTATATATATAGCTACCGAGCTGATCCGTAGCATTAGCATCGACTCTGCAAGAGTCGAGGCTTTCATGGATTCTACTAAAGTCTTGAACGAAATAGACCTTCTTATGGGTGGACAGGGTGGTCAAATATTTCAGAAGGGAGGCAGAATGATTTAGGTGAGGACCTCAACATTAGCAATGGACTGCCTGGAAAGCGAACTAACACCAGCACTCCTCTCACCAAGGACAATCTTTCCCTTTTCGATAGGAAGAAGTTTGTTGAACTTGTTTCAAGAAAATATAAATCACCTCCCCTAGTTTCTGCTGCTGTAAAACGAATACTTTGTACTGGTGGGGATATTCTTGAGGGCAAAGAGGTCAGCCTTAACCGCTTTTAATTTTGAGCACCTTAATCTTTTTGAAAGGTAATATGGATCTCTTGTCCTTTGAAGAAGACATTGAGGAGGAAAAGGAAAATCTTGAGATTTTGTAAATATTCATTCAATTTTTTCATATAATATTATAATAAATTTTTTGTAAGGATATAGAACTATTTAGTATTTATATTAAAATCTCTTTTGTGAAGCCGCACATTATTCAGCGGAAGACGTTCGACGTGCGGAGTTGCCGATAGCGGAGGTTGATGGTCCTGAATAGGTGGCGGAGGAGCGCTAGCGGACTAAGTGTTTTCTCGGGGTGCGGAGGTGCGGAGGTGCGGAGGTGCGGAGGTGCGGAGGTGCGGAGGTGCGAGGTGCGGAGGTGCGGAGGTGCGGAGGTGCGGAGGTGCGGAGCTCGAGGTGTGGAGGTGCGCTAGCGGACTACCTTTTCTCGAAGCGGGGTGCCACCTCTGATATATATATATATATTATATATATATATATATATATATATATATATATATATATATATATAAATATATATTTTATATATAATATATATATAATATATAATAGTATATATATTAGCTGGCGTTGAATTTTTGTGGGATAACCAAACATGGTCAAATTCGTAGCTCCTTGCTTTCCCTGTAGTGGGCACAAAAAATCATTTTGCAGTTACTGTCAATGTCCTAAGGGAGCCAACTTCAGCTTTTTTAAAAGGTTTTTTGACATCGTTTTTACTATTTTAAGTTATGAATTTTTACTGCCTTTGCTCTTCAAAATTGGTTTTTAATACTATTGAGAGCTGATTTCTGTCTCTCTTCAAATCCAGACTATTCGACGTTTGAGATAAGTCCTGTGGGTGCAGTGTTTATTACTATTATTGCAAGACGTATCATGGCATGTGCAACAAGGCATAAGACAGGCATGCAATCTTCGGTTATCCACAACCACTTGTCGAAAATCAGCTACCACTGGCTGAGGATGTTTTTAGAGCCTATAAGTTCCATCAAGTAGTCAACAAAGATGCCAGTGTTACTCATCTAGCAAAGTTAGTGGCAACAGAAGTTAAAGGCATATACAATAAGGCAGGCATTCCAACAATAGATTTGAAAGTGTTATAGTGAAAGTGAAGAGACTAATAGTGAATGTCAATGATTTGATGAAAATATTCAAGAAATAAACAATCTACATATCAAGATAAAATACAATCATTTTCTCGTCTCTTCGACATTAGCGCGTGCAAGTGTGTTCATAATGGTATAGTTGAACGTAATAAATGTCAATGTCCCAATGAAAAGAAAAATCCCTGTATTGGAATGGCATTTTTGGCTTGATCAAAACACTTCAAGACGCATGATAATAGGGAAGGTGGAACAAGAAGAACAGAGAAAACCATGAAACTTCAGAAAGGAAAAGGAAACGTTTGACATTTGAAAGTAAGATGAGACACCAAGATACGCAAAAATGTGTAAGTTCAGTTGAATTATCAAGCAGTGAGAGTGATGTGCTAGAAGAATCATTTTCCTTAGAATCAGAAGAAATGGAAGAATGTCACTCTCAAAATAGAAACCAGTATCCTGAGTTGTGTAAAGCATTAGAGAGGACAAATGTGAGCAAAAGAGATGCATGTCTCATAGTTACATGATAGCCTCCAAGGACCTCCGGACTTCTGTCACAAAACGTTGTTGATCCAAGTTAAGTTACAACGCCAAAGAAAATACTGAGAGACCAACAGTCAGAGGAGCATTTGCGCTGCAACACAGAGGTATGGTCTGCCAATTGGTTCGATGGAAAAATAAGATGACAACACTTGTCGATACTGGCGGTGTGCGTAGAAAAGTTAAGAAGACATTACGTGCTAGTGTCCATTTCCAGATGCTATGTTACCATCGATCACGTTAGTCTCCTAACTCAGGAAGTCTCGAGATGTATTTAATGAAATTCTGGGTATTATTGAACGAACGAACAAGATCTACAGAGACTTTAAGAGCAGTGATCTGCGATGGAACTCACTGTGAATACGGGTACAAGATGGACATAACCTCACACTGTTGGAGTTTACATCTTAAAAGAACCCACTTTCAAGTGGCTCAT
>JABUQX010015062.1:0-16691 GCA_015478945.1 Trachelipus rathkii
GTGGAGGAATAAATCTGTGATGTTCTATGTTCTAAATCCATTTCTTGCACTATGTCTAATTTACTAAGATTAAATCGACTTCCACTGATTTATGGCCTTTAGCGGAAAACAACGTTTAATTGTTTTCTCTCTTATTTAAGGAGAATTTTATCATGGGCACGTGAAAGTATTAGAAGATTAAAAGGATTCGCTATGTAGGAGTCCATAACAAGCAACTCAGCGCGGTTGATGCCGGAATTTGCCAAAGATTAGATTCAGAATGTGATACCACCATTCACAGTATTCGGCTATATGTGCCTTTGGTCCCTTTTCTGTCACAGTGAGGGGAAGGGAAGTAAATGAAAGATATGAATTTATTTTTCTGTGTTAAGTGAGTAGAGCAGATACATTAGAGATGTTATTCATTAGATACTGATGCTTTTATCAAATGCTCTATTAAATGGTGTTTGCCGCAGAGGCAATGTGAATTTGATCCGATCAGATAATGGATTGAACTTCGTGAAGCTAACAAAGAAAATTAAAGGAAAGTTAGAATTGGATACTAAAAGTAAAACTTATATTAGCTAAGATATACAGTGGCTATTCCAATCCCCTCATAGTTCTCATAAGGAGGTCATTTTGAGAGACACATTAGAACTGTAAGAAATATATGATTAAGTTGTACTGTTGTAGAAAGCCCATACAGGTTGAAGATGATAACGTTGAACCTTGTTCTGTGAGATGCTTCCTTATAAGAATAAGTAGAACCAATCAAACAGATTTTTCAAAATGAATTTAGAAAGAACTTGGAAGCTTTTGACACAACTCAATCTACTAACTCTTAAGGTTCATATACAACTCTTTCCTCCAGGATTATTTTCGGACAACGATTTGCTCTATATAAAGATGGAAACAAGTTCAGTTCTGTGCCTGATTTTTTGGAAGATGGTCAGGAATATGTCACTTTATTTGCAAAGAGAGTAATGTTGCAGAAAAGATCACACAAGTGGGAGATTTGTCCTTTTATAGATGACTTCAAACCAAGAGATATGTGGAATATGAAAAAACTAGTAAAAGTTACTGAAAATCTGCATAAAAGTTTCTACATAAACAATTTCACTCAACCCTTCCATAAAAGGATCAGAGAGTATTGGAAGAAAGTATATCATGTTCAAGACGAAACAGATTATCACAGAGAAAATGCCCGCTACCATCTCCAACCTCTCAAAAGAAAAACAATAAAAAGAAGAAATCCTCTCGAACATAAAATGACTTAAAAAACTTCTCTTCTCAAAAGCAGCAACGCTCTGAAGAATAATCTCGTACTCAAAACAGAAGAAACGGGACCAGAAATCGACAACATAAACTTGATTGCAAAAACAGATAGAAAATTGCTGAGGAATACCACGAATGGAACCCGGTGGAGGCAAACATTCAAGGGCTTGCCAATATGATAAGGCTAAAGAAAAGCCCAATATAAGAAAACCAAGTAATTAGAGCCTACTGGCAAGCAAATCTTAGCTATTGCAGAAATCTCAAACAAAGGCTATTGAAGCTACAAACTGCCAACTGGCCAAAGGTAATTGAGAAAGTAAAGGCGCAAAGTACAGAAAGTGAGCTTCAATTAATAAGCGTTTCTCACGCCAATCCACTTTGGTAAGGTTTAATTCACAAGAAGAAATATTCAGGTGGAACAGCAAATTGGAATTCTTAACCATTTAGTTATTATAAGGAGCCAGTAAGAACATTTCGAACATCAGAAAAACTCTACAAAGCTAAGAATTCATCCAGAAGAATTTTAATTAAGGGAATTGCTCAGCTCAGCTATTAGAGCAATCTTCAAGACACTTTATTAATAAAGCAGCAGTTCGCGACAATTATGTAAGTTATTCAAGCCATCCACCTTAATGCTCAGCCTTCTGAATCAATACATCAGTAATTAGAAGAACCTGTTCGAATATATTCTACGATGTTTAATAAAATGCATTTCGAATCAAGTATTTCAAAACATGATCCTGTTTTACATTTATCTGATATTATCATAATTATATTATAGTAGTTTATTAAGTATACTTAAATATATATATTAGAGACAACATTAAAGTTTATAGTAGATAATAAACTATTTATATATTAGATATCTACTTACTAATATATTTATATTATACAGGGTTTACCAACAATTTCTATAGGATATGAAAACAACTATATCCGCATCCAAGCTGATGTCACTAATTGGATGTAAACAGGTGTTAACTTATATTTAACGTTAATGTTAAGTAGTTTAAGTAGTAAGTCAATAAAATAATGTATAACACAAAAGGCTCTGCATAGTATTATAATATAGACTCTCTAAACTTTTAACGCCCATTTAAATAGAGAGATGAAGCCTGAGCCTTTGACACGTTCAATGGACAAAACCACAATATCATTAGACCGGGTTAAGCAAATCTTTTAGTTTATTTTTATTCAATCTCGATATTTTAAGAAACACTATATATATATATATTAATTATATATATATATATATATATATATATTACTATAAGATATATATATATATATATATATATATATATTAATATATATTACTATATTATATATGTATGATATATTATATCTAATATATATATAGTTATTATTAATATATATATATAATATATATTATAATATATATAATAATATATTAATATATATTATATATTATATTATATACTATCTATAATATATTATATATATATATAGATATTATATCTATATATATATATATATATATTATAATATACTATTTTCATCTATATTTATATATTATATATTTATATATATAATATATTTTTATTATATATTATATTAATATAATATATATTAGAGCGGTATCGGATTATTCAAATTTTTTATTCGCGGAGAACTGCGGATGTTGAATTGCGGGTATCTATTGTACTATATATATATATATTATATATATATATATCATTATATATATATATATATCTTATATATTACTATAATACTATATATTTATATATATATCATTTAGTTATTTATTTATAATACATATATTATATATATATATCTTACTATACGTTATTATATTATATATATATACTAGTATATATATATAATATTATATTAATTATTATATATATTTAATCATTTATATTACTATTTATATATATAATTTTGTTATGTATTATTATCTTTATATCATTGTATATTGGCTATTTTGTTGCTGCTTGACAGATGGGATGGTATACCCCGAACGGGCGGATAATGACATTAATATGTTTTAGAGCGCTTTGGTGGCTTTTTATTTATAATCAAGTTAAGATTCCCAAAAAGCAAAACTGGAATGAATATATATCGTATACTATTTCTATTATATATATATATCTATTATTATATAATATATATATATATAATATACATTATATATTATATTATATAATTATATTAATTAAATAATATTACTTATATATATATATATATATCTATATACTATTATATATATTAATATATTATATATATATATATCATTATATTATATATAATATATGATATTTGCATATATATTATATATATATATAATATATATAACTTATTATATTTTATTACTATAGATATATAATATATATTATATATATATATATACTATTATATATTTATATTATATATATTATTTATATATTATATATTATATATATTATATATATATATATATATATATATATATATATACTATATATATATTATTTATATAATCTATATTATAATATATATTATATATTAATATATATATATAATTATATATTATACTATATATATACCTTATATATATTCTTTTATATAGGCCAGATATATCTTATATATTATATATATATAGTTTATATACTATATAGTTATATATATAATATCTATATATATATTATATATAATATTATATAATAATCATATATATTACACTATATTATAACTATATATACATATACTTAATATATTTAATAAACTTTTATATATATTATATATATATATTTTATATATACTATTTATAATTATATATATATCATTATCTATATATATATTAAAGAGAGGCTAGAGAACGAAGGTAAGCAAACCATCCAACCCAAGCCTAACTGACTTCTATCAGTTGGCCACTGACAGGATTTGAAGAGGAAGATAATGAGCAGGAGGAAAAAGAGGTTACACCACCACCATAAGTAGACCAAATTTGAAGAGAATACGACCTATCTAACACACCCTAAGGGTGGGCTGAAAATTTACATATTTACCTCGTCTACCACCAGGTTACATCATCAAAAGAGGGGTACCAATTTTCAAGGTGGTAGTCAACTAGAACTTCACTAAATTGAGGGAGGAAAACGTAGCTTATAAGGTTTGTTCCTAACCCTTCTAAAAACTCAGGAAACGGTCATGCTGACCTCAATAACGGTCTCACCGACCTTAGAAACATCTACTTTGACACATCAAGTGTCAAAATATAACGATGTGATGAAAATTTCCAAGTCAACTGCTGACATGACTTAGCATTTTCTGCTGTTCAGAAGCACAAGAGCCTCTGAAGAAAGTCTCATCTATCTTATAAACGCATCATCGTCGTTGAGCCAAACTCCTCCGGAGATGGGTCATTGACCAACTCAGCTGCTGACATGACTTGATCAAAACGCTTCTCCAACCTCGGAAACGGATTCCCCGACCCCTGAAACTCCTAATTTGACCCTTCAAGGGTCAAAATTCACGAAGCTAGGGAATATCCAAAATAAACGGCTGACATGACTTCTATTTGCGACTCCGAAACCGGCGGAAACGCTTTCCCCGACCTTCGAAAACCCTAATTTGTCACTTCAAGAGTCAAAATCAAAGAAATTAGGGGAAAATCGAAGTCATCGGGGGACATAACTCGCAATTTCCTGCTCCAAACGCCTTGCCGACTTCAGAAACGGCATTCCCGATCTCGAAAACTCGTCGTGAGCCTCGTCGTGCCTATCGACGTTCAGTGATATCACTGGAAAAAAGAGCAAAATTCTTTCGGAGTTGAGGGCATTAACCAAATCAAATTAACCAACCCTGTCTTTGGAACGAGCTCTAATTGATATCATTTTGACTTTAAACTTTTCTTTCCTTCTTGTGCTTTCCAAACCAGAATGAGTTTGTCAGTATATCCGATAACAGAGGCCAGTTCTTGAGTTGCTTCAAAAAAATATGAAGGGCCGGATAGCTAGGCCTGTCGCTCTCGTAAAGAAATCTCTCTTCGCTATCAGAAAGTAATTTCTTTCTTTAGATTCAACTGTATCGAGAAACGAAATCGTATATATATATACTATACTATATATATATATTACATATATCTTATATATATATACTATATCCTCTATATAATCATCATATATATAATATATTTATATAATAATTATACTATACTATATATAATAATCTTATTATATATATTATTTATATATAATATATATATGCGATATTATCTTATCACAGATATATAATATATCTATATATTATATATATCATATATATTATATATATATATTGTATATACTATATACTATATTATGTTAGTATAATTTAATATCTATATTATATATTAATATTAATATAATATACTATATAGTATCATATATATATATATATATATATATATATATATATCTATTATTGTACATTATATACTATATATATATTTATATATTATATATATATATATATTATATAGTAATATTACATAAATTTACTTTGTATGCTTAAATGCTGACATGAAAGTAACACTAGAAAGAAAAAGAAGGAAATAATTTTTTTTAACCTTCTTTCAAAGGACTTTAACTATTGCAGTTTCGAATATATAAGAAATTAAATTAAGCGAAACCAACAAATAACATATTGAATTCCAATGGCTTGTTTACAAAGGTATTTCTTGAAAATAGCGAGAATACCTTAAACAAAAAAAATTCTTTAAATCGTTCTCTAATATAAATTACTAATGTCGCTATGACCTTTTTTCGTTTTAACGGAGGATATATAGTAATATATATATATATTTATTATATATATTTATATATTTAATATATATATATATAATATAGTATATTATATGTTAATATATTATTAATGTACTTTTAAATTACTATACTATAAATTATATATATATATATATATATATATATATAATATTATATATATTATATATTTTATATATTATTATATAATTATATATATATCTTATACTATATATATATTATATTATATGTATACTCGCAATCTTTAAACAAATTACATTCTAGTGTTTATTGACGTATGTCGGAATGCCGCTTGACATGTATTTTTTCTCATAAACTAATAATAAAAATTTAATTAATAATATGAAAAACTTAAAAAGTAATACCAGTAGACAAAAACACTCAAAATAAACATTTAAGAGCTGTTCAAATGCTGTATCTTGTCTCTTTCTTTTCTATGATTTCAGGTGAAAATTAACAAAAATTGAGTCAACATTTTTATTCTACTGATTCTGCCATCAAATCTGATCGACAAAATGAACCCTTAAACTTTAGGAGAATTGCAGGAAGAATATGATAATGTTGCAGATCCACGAGATTTTAAATTCTGAACAAATCTCTGATTTTCCTTCAAGGAACAACATGATCTCTTATTTGGAAATTGATTAACCTATCTGTAAGTATAATTCTAGTTCTACAATGTTGTGCTTGATAAGAAAGATAAAATTCATTTCTCTCATAAAATCAGTTAAAAAAATTCGTTCTTGTAGTTTCAAGTAATATAATTTGCATATAGATAATGATTGTTTTTCAGTATTAAATCAGTTATGACGTTGAAATTTTTTAAATCTTTTGTCATGTTCATATATATATGTATATATTATATATATTCTTATATATATATTATAATATATTATATATATATATATATATATTATATTTTATATATATAGATATAATATATATTTCTTATATATATATTATATATATATATATATATTATACTATTATATATATTATTACTTAATATATATATATATTATTTAATACTATATTATATATATTAATACTATCTTTATATATATACTGTATATATGATATATATATTTAATATACTATATATACTTATATATATATATTATATTCATTTACTATTATATATTATATTATATATATTATATATTATTATATATCTATATATATCTATATATATATATATCATATATATATATATATATATATATATATATATTAATCACGTGGAACCACATCAAGATTGTAGTATATATAATATATATATATATAGTATATATATATATATCTTAATATTATATATATAGTTATTATAATATACTCTATATATATTTATATATATATTATACCATATTAAATTATATCTATATATATATATTATATATAATCATATATATATTATATATATGATACTATATAATATATATATATAATTTATATATATTATATATATATATATTGATATTAATGTTACAGGACCACATGGGCCCAAGGAAATGTCATACTGGGTTGAGTATACAACTCTATGGGTGGTTACTGGCTCATATTTTAAACATTTGAATATGTCACAAGAAAATTAAATGGCACAAATGAATATTCATCAAATATAAATAAAAAAAATAATAATATTATCTACTATTATATTTGTTCTTTTATTACATTACAAAAATTATATAATGTGAAGAATATTCAGATCTTGAAGATAAAAGAAAATAGAGTTACTATTACAGTTGGATGATTCAAACAAGATATGGGATAACCTTTTAGAATGTGTTATGGACCATAGAATAGGAAAATGACGAAGGAAAATGGGGTCCAGTTGAGGACAACAAATGAAGGTGGGGTGAACAGATTGCGGGGTAAGGCGACTGCAAAATTTTCAGATGGGAGGAGGATCCCGTGACATATAGTGGCTGTGAGTGATTTTGGTATGGTCTAGGCGGAGGTGAGCAAATTTCACATAATGCAAGCGCTTTCAACGGTGTAATGAAAACCACTCACCAATGTTCGGCTTTATATTTCTAGGTTTCGCCCTTCATTGATCATTCGCCCAGCACTCCTGCCAGTAAGATCGGAAGCCTTGTCGGAGAGCAGGAAAATAATCAGTTGATTGGAGGCGATCTTGTCGAATGGTATCCCAGAGGTACCTAGAAACGCTGCAGAAGGAGGAGGCGGCCATTCTGGCATCTCTATCAGCGACGTCTTTGCTAGTTACCCATACGTGTAAGAGGGTCCAACTTAGTGTAATTTCTTTTTTGCGAGAGTGGAGTAGCCGAAGAAATTGCTGTACAGGGGATACCATTGTGTTTTTGTAATTGGGGGCTTTAAGCGCCTGGAGGGAACTGAGCAAATCTGAATAAATGACATAAGAGTGGTCTTGGTTAAGGAATAAAATTCATGAGAGGGCAGTCATTATAGAATAATATTAATTCTACCATAAAAATTGAATCATGAAGGGAAGGGTATAGGAGAGTTTGCGTTCAGTAAAGACAGCATACACACACTCACCCTATGTCTTGCTTTAGGATCCTCAGTAAACACTAGAGTAAATCCACCGTGAACTGCGGAATGAGACAAGAATGATGCCTTTAGCGATGCAGGGGGGTTGGCTAGATTTGGAGAGAGAGGTCAGGACCAGGCATATGATGTATACCCTTCATCGTAAGAGAACAATAGCACCTTTTGCAAAGGGATGTTGAGGTAGTTAAAGATGTTGTAAACTGTGTTTGCAGATGGTCAGCAAGGAGGATTCTGAGGTATCTCTTGCAGAATCAGTGTCAGAGCAGACTGTATTGTGGTTTGAAAGCGAAGAGAGAGAGAGAGTGGTATCACATCGGTTTCAACTCCAAATCTCCCCCGGGGGTACAATCGAAAGGTGACAGCCGAGATAACGATCGCCTTGTTTTGAATGGGATCTAACAAGCTTAGTAGGGTTGGAGAAGCCTGATCATATACTACGATTTCAGGAGTTTAATGAGCGATGCGTATGTTAGGTGATTATCTAGAATGAGAATTAGAAATTTAGCTCGTGAAGTCACAGGAATGGGTGAACCGTATAAGGCTAGGTTTGCTGAAGAAAGATGGCATGTTCTTCGACTCCCCTTTTTCCTAAATAGTACTGCTGAGGTTCTAGTGGGTGAGAAATGGAATCTATGGGAGTTGCCCCATTGTGTAATATTCTTAATAGCTAGTTGTCAAGAGTTGTAACCAGACCTCACAAAATAAATGTTTTTGACCGAAGAAATATTATTATAATCGTACCAGGTACATGCAATCATACAAAAAATAATTTCACTGTACTGCTGAAATACTGCAGATAATAATGTCATGAATATAAGACAGGCTATGTAAATTAACACATTTATAGAGCACTACCTTTCGGAACACCTCCATTTAGAGAAAAGTGGCGTGATAGAAAAAAAGAGCATCGAACCTGGATGGATGTGTCTGACGGTCTTCGGAAACAGAGCGAGTGAAGTTTAAGGAGAATCCCAGTTCTCTACGTCGTGTCGTAAGATTTTTCAAGGTAAAAAAAGAAACCAAGAACCGTACACAATCACACCAGTTAACAAGTAACATTCCAGGAGTCAAGCGTCCAGAAATCTAACAAGGGATCTAAGCTATTAGCGAGGCACGAGTTGATTTGCGAGGAAACCACTATGAAACATTCACAAAAACCTCTCTCCACAAGTTTAAAGAATTCCAGAATTACATTTGTTTTATGGATTGAGTCCTGACTCATCGGTGACTACCATAACTATGACTACTATATATATATGTATATCCCCCCTACTGTGTGACATACCAGTACACCAAACCGAAGATATATATACAGTAAGACGGTTATATTATGTAATAGTAATTAATATATATATATATAATATATAAATATTATATATTATTAATATATATATATATATGTAAATATATATATATATAGTGTAATTTAAAATATATATTTATATAATTTAATTATATATTAATAAGTATATATTATAGTCATTATATGTGATGGAGAGCAATGGACATCTTACGCATCCGCATTCCGCATTTTGCGGATACATCCGCGACCTAAAATTGACATCCTGAATCCGCAATCCGCATATACCGCATCCTCACTTATATCGGCACCAATCCGGCATTACATCACCCGCATCCGCGATCCTCCTTAGTTGACAAAAGAGGAAGATGCGAAGTTTGAAGCATTGGTCAAAGCACTCAAACTAAGAAGGACTTGTGTATGGAGAATCTTTATCATTGGGAGTTTAGGGAATCAATTGTTTTTGACATTTCGATTGTCTGTAATATAATATAAATATTAATATATTTATTATAATATATAATATTAATATAGTTAATATATACTAAATATATATTATATATACTATATATATATTATATATGATATATATAAATATATATATGGGAACTATATAGTATATAACTATAATATATAAATATACCATTATAAGCATACGCGTAATAAATCAAGTTGTAAGGGATATACTCCTTCGATCGAGCAATAGAGGTGCTTTCATCAAAACGAAAGTGCGCTAAACCTGTCTTGGTTCTCCTACTGACGAAAATCTTTCTACCTTCTTTGCCAAAACAGTCATCTAACAACTCTCTGTAACATCATGACTAAATCCCCTCTTATTAGATTGACTGGCTCTGTTTGCTGAACTCTCCAACGAAAAGGCCAATCTCTTTCGGCCTCTCATTTTCCTCTAACTCAACCATGGACAATTCTGTTCTTCTCCCTCCTCCTCCCCTCCTCTCCTCTCAGGTGTCCTAGTTGTCCTTTGGCCTAGATAGCACTATTGATGGGTGCTATGGGTCCTGTAGATCTATGAGCGTAGGAAGGGACGGTTGGCTCGAGGATGGCATCTCCCTCCCCGGTTTTGAGGGAATGTGCTAATACGTGCTGACCCTGCTCATATGTCAGCTCGATATCTCTATGTCATACACTAGCACTTTCCCTCAGTGTTGGACAGCACGCACATTGCTCCAACTATTAACCGTAAAAAGGAAAGCACCGCTCTGATCCTTCGCTAATATCAGCCTAATAAAGCTAGCTCCCACCGTCGTGATTCGATCTCAAGATCTTGTGAAAACCTCTTAACCTACTGCACCTCTTAGACCATTGGAATCTCATTCTCCTTCTTTCCGATCGCCAGTATGGATTTAGGCGCTTGAAGGTCTACTGGCGATTATACTTTCCTATTTAACGGTTTATGGTTTTCCGTCTCTTAGGAACTACATAGGGAGAACTTACGGTGGGGCTCATGACGATATCCAAAAAGTCATTTGACCCTGGGTATGGCACGCGTCATATGGCTTTCCAAGCTCCCATCTTTGAGTTTCTCTCTTCTCTTTGCTACATTCTGTCTAGCTGTTCTTTCAAGTCGCTCAATAGGCTGTGGTTGATGGAGCGACTTCTTCTTTTCTTTCTGTCAAAGTGGCTGTTCCTCAGGTTCGGTCTTTTCTCTACTTTATTCTCATTCTTTCATGTAATGATCTTCCTCACCTCACATCTAACCTCATGCCACTCTTATGCCGATGACTCGACCCTTCGTACTCCTCCTTCAACTCATTTCAATTCTACTCTTTTTACTTCTAGAATTGCCTACTCGTCTGAACCTTCCGGATTCTATTTTTCGCTGATGCCTGGATGAGACATTCCGATTGGGGTCCGCTCAACTTTGAAATGTTAATTTTTTAAAAACTCAGCTTCCCTACAAATCTCCCTCTCTAAAACCCCTGTCTAGACTTCCTATATCTTTCGAGCGGTTATCTCGTCTCTTCCCGTTGACAATATAACGGTCTTCGCCTTAACATGAAACAGAAAAGGAGATGTCGTGGAATACCTCAATCATCATCACGAGGTTGGCTAGGGCGGCCTCATTAAGAAACTGGGAAGTATCTAGTTGAGCACTGTCAGACTTTTTTTCTCACTATATTCAGTTACCGTAACCAGCTATAACTACAAGGCGGTCTCATCCGCCTTGTATGGAGTTATGTTCTCAATATCCTGAGGGGCTCTGGGTTCAATCCAGTCTTTTGGAATAGGGTCAAAGAGACAAAACACTGTAATCATGGTACTTATACCAGAATCACATATTTGACTCTATCTTTTAGCGGCGACGATGTTGGTACTTCTTAATCCTTGACTATATAGGTACCTGCAAGCGACAGTGTTTGGAGGGAATATTGACACGATTCACGTTTACACCAGGCATATACTTTACTCGAGCCGATCGATAAGCACAAGGGGTGCTGCTGTCTGTGGCCACAAGCTTTGTGATAGATATGGTAACTCCAGACTATTTTCGCTGAGGTTGGCTTTCTTCTTTCCTGCTCCTTTAAGTTTTGTGGAATCTTATCCTCCATCTCTGTGTTTCCTGCGTGGAATTTACTCTCCCTCCACTTTAACAGCTGCGTCTGGCGTCATCTGCGTAATATTTGCGCTAGCGAATGAAACTTTGGTGTGCAACATCCCTCCCTGAACTAGGGCTCTGCCGTGAGTGGTGGTGTCAGCTGTACATATATATATATTATTATAACTAATATATTTTCTAAGTATATAATTTCACACCGAAGGAACAATAATATATGAATATATTTGGTAATAATATATATATAACTAAATTCAGGTATATATTAAGGAATAAATATTATATATATATACACAATGACTCTTATCTTCATACTAATCAAAATCTCATAAAATGATTGAAATTTTTTTTAATTTCCAAACTTGTTCTGTCTCATTCCTTACAATATACTCATCTAACTTTAAATCCGCATCCGGCATCCGCATCCGCATCCGCATCCGCAGTTCCGCATCCCTCCTCTTCTTTAAGATCGCGCATCCGCATCCCGGATCCGCCATCCGCAAACAGTCAAGTTTTGACATCCGGTCCTATATCTAATATCTAATATAATATATATATATAACTATATATAAATTATCCTATAACAAATATTTTATAAAATATATTAAATTTATCATGTTTTTTTCTAATATCTTATTTGATCATTATATATATATAGAGAAGAGAGAGAGATAAGATATAATGAATATATATATATATATATAATATAATATATATATATATATTATATATATATTATATTTATAATACATATATCAGTATATATATATAGTATAATAAAGTATATATTATATATAAATATAATACATATTATATTATATATATATATATATATATATATATAAATATAAATATATATATTTAATATATAATATATATATTATATATATAGTTATATATATTCACATATACATATATAAAAAAAAAATTAAAAAAATTTTAAAAAAAGATATAGTATATATATATATATACGTAATATGATATAATTAGATATATAACAAGATAATAAAGTATTACTTTAAAGAGGGCTCGAGCCGTTTAGTTTCCTAGCTCTATATATTATATATATATATATATAATATTATTATATATATATATAATATATATATATTTTATAATTAATATATTATTATATTATATATTTATATAATATTATAAATTATAATAGTATATATAATATATAATATATAAGTTATATATATATAATATTAATAATAAATATATATATATATATGTGTTATAATATAATTTATATATTATATATATATATATATATATATATATATATACTATCATATATATAATGTAATATATTATATTATATATCATATTATATATATAATATTAATAATTAATATTAATATATATATATATATATATATATATATATCTACATATATATTTATATATTTATATATATTTAATATATATTATATACTATATACTATATATATTTAATATTATATATATAATATATTAGTATATGATATATATACTATATATATATTATATATCGTATATATAATATATAATATATCAATATATATATACTATATATATATTAATATTATATATATATATTTTATATAATTATATATTTAGCTATAATATATAGTTAATATATTAAATTATATAATTATATATATATATACTATATATATATAGTGATTATATAGTATATATATGATATACCATCATATATTAGTCATATATAATATTATAAATATATAATATAATATACTATATATATATATATATATATTATATATAAATATTAAAATATATATATAATATATATTTAATATATTCATATAATATTATAATATTATGATATATTATATTAATATATCACTTAAGTATATATTATTATATTATATTTAAATTAATATATATATATATATTATATATATATATATATCTATTATTTATATATATATAGATACTATTTTTATATATAATATATACTATATGTACTAAATGATATATAAAATGAATTTTATGATATAAATATGAAATTTAATATACTATATATATTTTATAAATTATAATTATAATATAATAATATATTAAAATATAATCAAAGTATATATAGTTAATATATATATATATTTATGATATAGATATATATAATAATCACTAATATAACTATATAAAGTAACTATATTATATAGTATATTAATCATATATTTAATAGATTATATATAATCTTAATATTGTATATTATATATAGTACTATAGTATTATATATGCATATATATAATATAATAATGATTAGAATTCACTATAGGTAATTATACGTTTTGGGGTAGGTATCAGTTTTTGGATATTTTCAAGTAACGATAAAACAAGTGTATTCTACCAAGGGCCGGATTGGTAATTAGGGTATAACATGGTATAATTATATTTATATATAGTGATATTACGTATAATATAGCATATATATCAAGTAATACTAGTACGATAAAGGTAGTAGATATATAGAGTGGTATATATAGTTAATATATATTATTTGTATATATAAGTATATATTATATATATTAAATGATCCTATTCATATATAATAATTGATTATATTACTATAGTATATATTACTTTTAACAAATAAGTTTCATCAGTATCTATAGTCATATTTGGTCCTCCAATCCTAGATATGTATAGCGCCTATACTCATCTCTATATAATATAATAGAATAATAAGTTTGAAGGATTCATATTATATTCTATAGTATATATGACTAGGCATACCCGGGAAGAGGGTTCAGGGCAATATAAACAGGAAAACATAACAACTACAGGAAAATAAATAAAAATTTTTTGGGGGATTTTCAGCAAGTAATTTTAGTATGAAGAAACTTAAAATAGAAATTTATTTTTATTTGGTAATATTTAATTATAGTTACCCAAATATTTGTAAAATCTTACTTCTGGCATTGGGCCAGCGCTTTGGGAGTGGGACCTTGGAAACGTTCATTGTTTCGTTTCGGAAAGGCAAAAGGTGACAAATACCACTTTTTTTGTAGCGACTATGGAGAAACTGAGTAATTTTATCCACTTTTTATATTCTCTTAGGGGTGTCGAGAGTAGAGAGGGCAGGGACGACTGATGCGGGAGTAGCGAAGTCCGCCCAACTTCCCCTGGTCGCGCCCTTATATTTTGTTTTAAAGCATTCCCTGGTTAATGCGAGAGAAACCCGAAGCTTATTTCTCATTACGCTCTTGTTTCACGACACGGGAATTTTGTTCGTCAAAGTTTTATTTAATAAAAAAAAAATAATACATTTGGGCAACTTTTGCGTGCTCAATCGGATGGAGGGCCGTCATCTTTGAATTTTCAAAAAAATTTTTTAATTTTCCAACATGGAACATATGTTAGTTAAATCTTTTTTAAAAAGCGTTATTTTTTTTTATTTGGTTATAGAAAACAAGGTTGTTCCGGGTTAAGAAATGTTTCCTGATTAATAAATGATATTTATTTTCGTCGTGTACCTGTTATAGTTTTCTAATTACATAGCCCTGAACTATTCGGATGGCTGACCTATCATATAATATAACTATATGTCACTTATTTATACTATTCGCAGATATAATATAGTTTACCTACGTTGCCTACTACTCTATTACGTATATTATACTATAGTAATTCTGAGTGTAATGTTTTGGCATATATTAAGTATTAATAATTATATATATGACATTAATTATATATAAGATATATAGTATATATATTATATATTATATATATTTAAAGGTGTAGCGGATAGTGCAATATTTTGACTACTATCCACTACGGTGCGGATGGGATAGGATGTGGATTGCTGATTAATTAATACTATCACGTTTATCCTGACAGATTGCGGAGCACGAATATATATGAGTCGGATAATTAAATCTTTTTAACTCAAGCTTTAGAGCACAGTATTACTTATATATAATATCTATATAGTATAATATATATAATTATATATATATATATATATATATAATAAATAAGATTAATATATCATATAATATATTATAATTATTTTATATATATAATATATATATTAATATAATATATATATTATATATAATATATTAATAAGTATATATATATATATATCATAATATAATATATAAATATAATATATATATAATAGTATTTATTATATAAGTTTAAATATATTATGATATATAATATTAAATAATTATTAATATATATAATATTAATATATATAATATAATATTATATATATATATAAGCTATTATATACTATATTTTATATTTT
>JABUQX010015063.1:0-13492 GCA_015478945.1 Trachelipus rathkii
ATAATTAATTAATTATGTATTAATTAATATACTATATATATAAAATAATAGATAGGATATTTATAATTTTATAATTCGTATATGAATATTTCTCTATTTAGTATATAATATATATATATATTTATGATATATATATATGATTGTGGCGATTAGTACTAGGTGTGATGACAAGCTAGCCCGTTAGTTTGTGAGATTTATTATGATAATATGATGCCGTTATTTGTCATAATATACTATATTATATAATTATATTAGTTTATATATATATTTAGAATATAGGAAAAGACTAGTGTATATACTAATATATTATTACTCTTAATATATTTGAATGAAATCTAGATAGATTGATTTCTTTCTGTAGTAATGATATATTATAGGGGTATATATATTATAATTACTATATCATATATATATAAGACCTGTGGGCCCAACTGTAAAAACTTAATTATCCGCTAGACGCATCAGCAATCTGCGATAAAGATTTCGCAGTCTAAATCTGCATCCACATTCCATATCCACAGCTGCAGTCAGTATATAGTCTACACACTCACGATGGGATAGACAATTGTATCCTATATATACTATACTATATATATATATTATAATATATAGAATATATATTAATATATAGTATATATATGTCTTTAAAATTATATAATCTACTAATGCTAGTAATATTAATATTATATATATATACTATATATATATATATATATATATCTGGTCAGGTTCGGAATTATGCATGGGTTCCGATATAACTCAGAAAACTACCAGGTACATAGACGAAAAAAATTCATTTTATTAATAGGAAACATTTTTACCCTGAAACTTAAAAAAATAAAAAAATAACGCTTTTAAAAAATTAATTTTTAAAAATGTTGAAAAATTAAATTTTTTGAAGAATTCAAGATGACGCTTACTCCGAGTGAGCACGCATAAAGGTGCAAATGTTGATTTTTTTTTTTTTTAAAACTAACGAACTACTCACACGTCGTAACAAGAACGATGGACTAAGTCGGGGTTTCTCGGCTACCAGGGGGAAGTTGGGGGGACTTCGTCCCCCCTGCCGTCCCTCTGTCGGCTCGGAACCCCTAAAAAGGAAATAAAAAGGAAAAATAACAGTTTCTCGCAAAGCCGTAAAAAAAGTGTATTTTGTCACCTTTTGCTTTCCGAGGAACTAATGAACGTTTCAAGTCACTCAAGCGTGCAATGCCAGAAGTAAGATTTTACTAAATATTTAAGGGTTATTAAATAAATATTACAATAAAGATAAATTTTTATTATAAGTTTCTCTCGACTTACCTTTTGATGAATATCATCACCTTTGCCTCCTTTATGTAGCTGCATTAGGAGGCTAGTTATAGGTCTTGGAAATCTCATTATCGCTGGTCATATATATATAGTATAGTTCTGATAAGGTTGTGGTGAGTATATTATATATATTATAGTATTATAATAATATTAAATTGTGATTGTTTAGTGGTAGTATACTATATAGGTATATATATATATATATATATATATATTATATTTGATTATCTAGCGTTATGTATGAGTTTGATATGTATTTTCGTGGTACAGCGGTGGTTGTGTGTATGATTGTGACACGCGATTGCGGCGAATATAGAATTTTAATCTTAAGAGAAATAGATTGATGTATTAGTAGTATCAATTATTTAAAATATTTAAACCGATCATCATAAAAATTTGGTAACATTTAAAAATTTACTTTTAACCTTGACATGGCAGGCCTTTTTTGCATTTAAGATCATTTGCCATTTCTGAAATAGAAAGTATTATAAATAATTAAGAGTTACGATGATCATACGTGTGCGATTTTCTTATAAGAAAGTATTTCATTCTAGAAGGGAAACTACTCTAGGGAAATGCTATCTAGGATCCAGACGAGAGATGAAACCCTGCTCCTCTTCCATAAGACTCAGTCACCATACTACAGGGCATGTAAACTGTTCTGGATTTCTCTGGTCAAAGTTGACAAAAATAAGTAAATATGTGAAATTAACTGAAGCAAGTTGTTATAATCTTCATTCTTTAAAAATACTTAAAAGCCCATAATACATAATAGTACTTAATCCTTTTTCTTTGCAATTCTTTGAATTAACTATTAATTTGAACCATTCATCGTTATAATGATTGATTGAAATCAGAATCAAAATCTAAATTTATTCTAAAATTCTAAATATTTATTAGGTATGATTTGACCTTTCTTGTCAATAAATAAAGTTTCCTTTCCAAATCCTAATTCCGAGAAAAATGACCCAAGTTTGTTATATATATTTATATATATATATATATATATATATATATATATATACTATATATATCACCCATCTTTGTTATATCATAATAATATAATAATAGCTAATAGCCTTATATATATATATATATATGTAGCCAACTAGCATCTATAAGGGTGTTAACTCGAGATAGTCGAGAGAAAATAATTGCACACGTAAAATGTAGAATAATATATAATATACATATAATAAAATATATCATATATTATAAATATATATATATATATCAATTCCGGAAAATGACATTTAAAGGTTTGTTTATATATGTTTATATATAATATAGTAATAATAATAATAACCAGCCCATATAATATATAATATAATAAACCCCATATATGTATATATAATAACATCTAAAACATTTAAACATAAATATATCCACTTCCATATATACAACATATATAATATATAACAATGTATAGATAATATAATAAGTTTATATGTGTCCCAATATATCTTTGGGAAATAATCTGTATATAATATATATATATATAATAATATAACAATATATAAATATAATAATAATATCATAATATGTAATAACTTCATAATATATATATGTATAATAATATATAATAATAATAAGTATAATATAATATATGTAATAATATATATATATAAATATATGTATATATAATGTAATAATTTCTTTCTTTATTCTTTCTTTCTTCTAAAAATATAATATAATAACAATAACAATAACATACATCAAGTTTTAATATATACATTATGTATATATATATACAATAATAATATATATATATTTATATATATATTATATATCAACATATATAATAATAACTATATAATAATAATATATATAATAATATATATATACATAATAACATATATATATATATTTATATGTTTATAACATAATAATAATAATAATAATATAATATATATATAATATATATATATATAATAATATATATATATATATATATATATATAATAATATAATAACATATATATATATATATATATTTATTTATTATTTATAAATATATTTTATTTATATATTTATGCATATATAATATATATAATATATATATATATATATATATATATATATATATAATATAATATATAATATAATATATACTAATGGCAACATATGCAGTAATATCAGCAATATGTATAGTAATAAATATACTTAATACCTCTCAAATCTTCACTAATAATATAATAATAATATATATATATGTAATATAATATATATATATATAACTAATAATATAATAATAGTAATAACAATAATAACCAACCTTTATATGTATATATATATATGTTTATAATTTATAATATATATATAATAATAATAATAATAATATGTAATAATAATATAATAATAACTATATATAATAAATATATAATAATAACACACTCTTTCTCTTATATTTCTATTCTTTCTTTCTTTTAATATACTATGTATATAATATACTATATATTTATAATATTGTTTATATATATATATATATATATAACTAACTATGCTCTTAACATATATATAACTAACAATATAGCATAACCTTATATAGCCTTAACCTTAGCAACAGCAATACGCTGCTGTAACTAGCAACGTATAACGCGCAATAACCTTGTAATTTACCTTCGTCTTACATTCTAAATGGTCAAATTATATAGCTAATAATTCTTTAATATTACTAATAATTCTTGGCTAAAAATTGAAGACGAATTCCCTTGGTAATGTTTGACACCACCTAACATCATAAAATTCTTTTTCGAATCCAATGGCTTAGCTGGTGGGGCGTTGCCCCAACTGTTCCTTTCAATTCAAACTCTGACATTTTTTAACATTTTCCCCGTTTATTAAAAGGGCCTTGCCTTTTTCTTCTAATGTTGGCCTTCTTTTTCTTTGATCCTCCCAGGAATGATTTTCTTGGAAGCGGGTGAGGGAGAGACCACTCCTAGTGCGGGCCTTTGACCCCGGCCTCTTCTCACGGTGTCTATTCGAACATTTTACACTTCTTTCTTTCTTTTTTTAATTGCATCTTTGCCTCTTTCCAAAGATTTCATTTTCCTCTTTCCGTTTTTATATTTATTCTCCCACCTCCACTTTCCTCCTCCTCCTCATGCTCCTACTCCTCATTCTCCTCTCTTCCTTCTCCTCCATCTCATCTCTTCCTTTCCATCCTCCTACTTTTCCTCTCCTGTTCTCTTTCTACGACTTTACCCATTATTATTATTATCGTAACTTTTCACTTTCAGACAGTGTTTGACATTTATTTTGGTTTAAATTTTTTTTCCACTAAGCTTCTATGTGAATGAATTCTAACATAATTTTAAGACCATTATCGCATAGGGATCACCATACCTCTCTCTCTCTCTCTCTCTCTCTCTCTCTCTCTCTCTCTCTCTCTCTCTCTCTCTCTCTCTCTCTCTCTCTCTCTCTCTCTCTCTCTCTCTCTCTCTCTCTCTAATATAATGAAACCTATGTACTAAATAAAATTAAAATCATGAGATTACATAAAAATGTAAATAGGGAGATCCTTGAACCGTTTACGCACTTCTCCCAAGTTTTCATTAATCCAATATTGTAATTTACACACACAGATTCGAAGACGTCTAGTTAAATTATTAAAAACAACAACTCTTTCATAAAATTACAGCACAGATCTCTGACCATTTTTTCAACCTATTTTTACCTATAACCTCCAAAGGAAATATTAACATATATATATATATATATATATATATATATATATATATATATATGTGAATCTTTATAACTATATATATATATATATATATAGCAACAACTTAACCTTATATAACCTTATAACCTTATATATATATATATATATGTATAAATAACAACCAATATATATATATATGCTAACTATATGCTATAATAAACCAGCCAACCATATATATATATAGCATAATAATAATATTTCAACTTCTTCAATAATAATAATATGAAAGAAAATATATCTATTTATATGTATATATGTAATATAATAATAATAATAATATGTAGCTTTAATGTAATAACAACAATAATATAATAATATTATCTTTGTAATAATAATAATAACCAGCAATAATAATAATATGTAATATATGTTACAAATATCTATTTTTATTACTATTAATAATAATAATAATAATAATAATAACAATAATAATAATATATGTATATATATATATAATATATATAGCATAATATATATATATATCTTTCTGTATATATATTATTACCTTCTCTTTCTCTAAGGAATTGCATGTAATAATAATATAATAATAGTAATAATATAATAATATTAGTAATAATGTATAACAACAATATACATGAATTTAAATGTCCATTTATGTAATAATATAATAATATATATATGTATATAATATATATGTAATATAATATATAATAATAATATATATATATACATATATAATAATAATATATATATTTATCATAATAATAATAATATGTAATAATAATAATATATATATATAATAATAATATAATAACATCATAATAATAATAACAATAACCAATATAACATATGTATATTTAATAAACATGGCATAACAATATGTATAACACATGTATATATCATGTATATATATGCCAACCTCCCTCTATACAACATAATATATATATATATATGTATGTACATGCAATATGTACATTTATACCATCATGTAAATATAACTCAATAATAATAATATATATAATATATACAATAGACTTTTTTTTTTTAAATTGTAATATACTCATCTATATATATGATGAAATATAATAGCAATAATAATATATGTAATATGTAATATGCTCAATAATATAACCAATATAATAGTAATAATAATATGGCATGTAATATGTAATAACAATATAATACTGTCTTTAATAATGTAATAACCAGCAATAATAGCTGTATGTGTATATTTAACAATATATGTATAATATTCTTCACATAATATATGTATGTATATGTAATATAATAATAATAATAATATATATATATTATAATAATAATAATATATATATATAATAAATATACATATATTCTTATATATATATATATAATAATAATAATAATAATAATATATATATATAGTAATAATATATATATATATATTTATATATGTATGAATATATTTATATATATAATATACCATACTCAATAATAATATGTATATATATATGGCATAATATTAGATAGACTATACATTGACATATAACCTTATATATATATATATATATATATATACATACTACTCGTCAAAATTAACGTGTATGTTGTATGGAGTGTATATGTGTGTATGTACGTGCCACGTGAACACAAATGCATTTGTATATAGGGTCTTCTTCAGATTAAATATTCTTTGGAACAACCCTTGTAATTGAGGGTTGTTTTGGGCTGTAATGCTAAACATAAGGTCAGCGATTGGGGTCACTGGAGTGCCTGAAAAGGGTCAAAGAGGTCATCTTCTTGTCCATTCATTGCTTGCAGAATGAGCCAGGTTTATTAAATGTTTGATTTCAGGGATCTTCTTTCTTCTTTCCTTTATCTTTCTTTCACATTTTTCTCACACAGACTGCACATATATATGCGCTCGCATAAGCTGAGCACACACGCACGTGCGCACCCATACGCACAAGCACGCACACGCACACACACACCGCATACACACAAAGTGGCGCGTCATCGCACACTTTGCAAGACACGCACAAAATATGTACAGCCTGTGCCTAGTAATAATATGTATATATATAATATATAAAATTTATTTTCCATATGTATATAGAAAGTTTATTCTGCAACCAATAACAAGAGGGAATAATAATAATTATGTATCTAGTAATATATGCTATATATATAATAGCCATAATATGTATATATATAACCAATAACTTTTAGCTGTATGTATCGCTAACTATATTATACCCTATATATATATATATCAAGAGGCGACTCCTTGCACTCGTGCTACTCGTGCTCAGCTCGAGTTAACATTATATAAACGATTGTTTTTTATAAATTTCATATTGTTACGATACAATTCTCTTATTTTTTTTTTTTTTTACTTTAAAAGTTTGTCAAATAAATGAAATTATTACATAATAAATTATAAAGATTACGGAAAATTAAAACAAAGAAAAGGTAAAGAATAACCCAAAACGCTATTAAATAAGGCATTTAACCATTTAAAATGGTTTGCCAGTTCATTTGCCACTTATATCGAAGATAGCGTAGATAGTATCTATTAATTTAGGGGAAATTTACAAAGTTTTTATAAATACCATGTTTATAAATAATGTTTAAATACTTATACATAATAAATAATTTTTCAACATAGAATATTTAATAAAACAAATAAAATAATAAGAAGTACTAAAAGTACTTAAGAATATTAATGGAAGGAGAAAAGTGACTTTAAATAAAGAGTTATAGAGAAAAGGTCACCATGCATCAACTATAGAAAACGGTTTATTTAAATAATAAGTTTTAGAAGAGAAATAGCTCAAGTATTTAATATATATATATATATATATATATATATATATATATATATATATATATATATACTTATATATATATGCTGCCACCTGCCTGCTGCTATACTATATGGCCCCCATATATTTAACCACCTCCCTTGAATAGGGCTTTGCCGTGAGCGGTGGTATATATATAAAGATATATGTATATATATATATATAATATATATATATATAATAATATAATATATAACTAATAATATATATATATGTATATATATAATATATATATATATATGCTTCTTTAATAATAACCATATGTAGAGAGAGAGGAGAGCTTACAGTGGTAAAGTTACTGGGTCACCACTGATATATATATATATGTAATATATATATATATATCTATATACATATATATATATATAACTATATATACTACTATATATGTAATATATATATATATATATATAATAATAATATAATATATATATATATATATAATATATATATAGCATATATATATATGAAATATAATAATATATATATGTATTCTTCATCTACCTTACTCATCATAATATACTTAATATATCTTATATATATATATATATAACGTAATAACTCATAATATGCCTAGTAACAACCAACTAATAATAATATGTTTAGCCGATTATATATTTCGCGTACGAGAAATAATTTTTAATTTTTACAGTACCGTTGCCACTAAACAATTCACTATAACATTTTCTTCTTATAGTTTATTTACTTGATACACTTAATAGCATAAAAATTGAATAATAAAGGCAAATTTAAGTTTAAACGATGATACATTTTTAGGGTAAGCTAGCTTTCGTCTTTCCGCGAGACCTCTTCAGGCAAAGGAATGAAAAAAATCTATGAGGCGTCCAGTTAATGATTTTGATCTGCTATTGGTCAGTTTAATTTTTTTAATAGTGATTATTTCGGTCTGAAAAGTTTTTCAAAATTCATTTTGTATATGGTCTATTTTTATTTCGCCAGGTTGTTTATTGTAATTGTTAGAATTGTAAATGCAGAAGATTCTATTATTTTTCGGTTGCTTGTATCGTTAATATTTCTTATAGGATTTATTGCATTGATATTGATGGAATGATTAAGTGTTCTTCTGTGATGGGTTAGTGCAGAGTTTAAACAATCTTTTCCTAAATCTATAGTGTGTTAATATTTGCGTCTTGTTAAATCCGATGTTTCACCTATGTAGGTTTTGTTGCAACTATTGCAAGGTATATGGTACACACATTGTTGAGGCAGATTAGTTTTGTATTTTGGGGGGCGGAGTATGTTTTTTAATGTGATGTTATTGGAGGGGATAAGGGTAATATTTTTGGAGATGAAAGGTTTGATGTTACGTAAAGGTATGAACGGTATGGGTAAATATGTAGTAGGGAATTTATTTTGGGATCAATATTGTAGAATTATTTGGAGGCTTTTTTTTTTGAAACACTCCACATATATATATATGTATATATATATATAACATAATATCTTAACCTTATAGCTATATATCACTTATATATATATATATATATGTAACATATATATATATATATCTTACTGCTCATATATACTGATGCTATATATATATATATATATATACAGCTCCCTTTGCACAACTCGCGCCGTATCATGATCTGTTTTTCAAAAAAATTAATACTTTTCAAGGAAATTAATCGTGAAATTGCGGATGCCACGGTACTTAAATTTAAAAATCATATGTGGTACTTAACTGCAGAAGCTTCTGCATTAGATTTTTTTTTGATGACAAGATCCCGGTAAATGCTAAAAGAAATATGGTTGATGCATTAAAAAGTGATGGATTATTTGGAGAAGCTAATAAAATAGAAATCGACGTAAGGAGTAATATTTTGAATCTGGAAATTTTTGATTTCGTTTCCAAACATTCAAAATGTTTTTTGAAAGATTAAATCTACCTTCAAATTTCCTAGAACAAGATCCACAAACTTGGGAAATAAATGAACAGTACAAGCATTGTCGTGAGATCTTTAAAAAAAATAAAAGTCGTTAAAGATGCCGCCGAAAGAGGGATTAAGTTAATTCAGGAGTATAATGGTAAATTAACCAAAAATGAAGAGCAGAAAAATTACATAATCAAGTTGTATCATCTTACTGTAAACGTTTCCCAGATGTAAGCAAAGCAACCATGGCTTCATCATTTTGAATTATAATCAATATTGATGTATAAGCTATTTTTTATTTAAATTACAATGTATATTGTGCATTACTTATAAATTATACATTAAATTTAATAAAGAAAATGTTTATTCACTTCATTATTGTTCATTTCCAAAACTTTTTTTAAAAATATTTATATTTTTTTAATTTCTGACAGTTCCTTTAATTGTTATTAATCTCCCATGAAGGTCCACGTAATATTAAAATAATGTTATAAAACTTGGTATACATTACTTTCTTATGAAGCAGAACAGTTTAGGATGGCGAGACAATTTTTTTTTTGGAAAACATGGATCACTTTAATATATATATATATATATATATATATATATATATATATATATGATATATATATATTTTTTAATATATATAAAAATATATAAATATAATATATATATATATACCAACATATATGCTGCCCAACTGCTCTTGCTCTTATATATAGGTCAGCCTTCAGATTAGGTGACACCTGTACCTTAAAAACTACAATAGCTACATAAAACCTGAATACATATTTGAAATCAGCGAACATTTTAATGCAGGAAAATGAAGAAATAAAATGAAGTGCGATAAAAAAAAATTTTAATAAATATATTTCGATGTACGACAATTGTCGCCTTCATCCAAATTTCTGAGACATGATCCCACACAATATTAGGCTCAACAGACATCTTGAAAATTACGACCTGCTTGAGATGGAATGAAAAAATTATTTTTTTAAAATTTATTAACGTAAATGCATAACGTTACCCGTGAGTGCTGGTGAAATAATTTTTACAAATATAAAAACATTATTTTTTAAGTTAAGAGAGGGAAGAAAATTAAAAATCATAATTTTTAAAGTTACTCTTAAAATATTGAAAAGATATAAAGAAAACAAAAATTATGGGTAACACGTCTAAATTAAGGTTTTCAAAGTAAATTATTTTTTGAAATTATTTAAATTTAATAATTATTAATATTTTTGTTTCCTGCATTAAATTATGTTTGCCAATTTCAAAAAAATGCATTCAGTTTATATGTTTTTATCAGAGGCCCCTGGAAAATATTCGGACATTGAATTTTTGTGACCACCTTAATATATATATATATATATATATAGCATAATATGCCTGTAATATAATAGCCAATAGCGCTCAACCAGCCAGCGCGCATAGCGCAGCCAATATCCAATAGCCATGCCAACCATATGTAACGCCACCAGCAACCTTGTAGTATATATGTATATCCGGGGGAACACGTAGCCAGGGAACTGAGGGGCTGCAGCCAGCCTCGGCCGGTGTTGAAATTTTTCATCAAGAAGACAAAACCACAGAGCATATATATATATATATATATATATATATATATACTCTAACATATATATATATATATATATATATATATATATATATAATAACACTCATAACCAACCAGCTATATATATATATATATGTACTTTTCTTCTTTGCTATATATATATATACATAAGATAATATTGAAGCTCTTATTCAGAAAGAATGCGAAAATAGGGAGAAACAACTGGACACTCAAAATAAAAAAGAGAAAAATATGAAATAGAGAAAACTTACCAATAATTGAAGCTAGATGTTTATGTGGCCGGCAAGGGTCTTTATTAAAAAGCTCAAGGGACTCTGGACGTATTGATGAATTATCAACTTCAGCTGAAAATGACGATTTTAGAAACCTTCTTAGGTTTCGATCAAATATGGAGGTGACAGGTTTTGAAGAACCACTTGCTTCTATCGTCCAAAAATTCAACGTATACGAGGTCTGATGATACAGAATGATCTACAGTAATTTTGGTCAGCCTTCTGGAAAATGGGGAAGAGATAATAAATAATTTTTTTCAACATTAGCTGATGAAACAATGGATATTAAACAAAACAGTTTTCACTTTGTGTAACATACGCCTTTGTGGTGGTGATGGAGGTGATATACTGCAGGTTGCCTCCCATTGGTTGGGTTACCGACCATGCCGAAGCAATAAGCAATAATAAATCTTGGAGAGACTCTGCTATCTTAGTTTAAAAACTCGAAAATTTAAGAGGCCAAGGATATGATGGAGTCTGCTTCCATGAAGGTTTGAAAATTCAGAGGTGCAATCTGTTATTCCGGAATGAGTATGCTAAAGCTTTATATATACATACATTGTGTAGCACATTGTTTAAATCTATCTCTCTCAGACTCTTCTAAAAATTCTTGAGCAATTCAGAAACGTCTTAGGATTCTGTTTCTGAAATATACTTTCGATCGAGGTCAGAGAAGCGCTTTTAGAAACTTCCCGGAGAATAAAATAAAAGTTTTCTAGTAACAAAAGTAACGAAATGATCAAAAGATGTGCCGAGGACCAGGTTGGTGTGAGAGACGGCATGAAGCGGTTTTTACCCTTTAAAAGAGACTCTTGAGCCAATACTTGCGTCATTGGAAGAAATAAAAAGAATGGCCTGGTGAATTATCACAGAAAGCTACACTTCGTTGTTAAATTCAATCAGTAATTTGAATTTTATAATAACATTATTCGTTTTAAGTAAATATCTTGGAATAACCAACACCTTGTCAAAACAGTTACAGAGTGTCATTTGGACATTGTCAATGCAATAAACTTAAGGGAAAGACATTATTCAACTTCTCGAAAAAGATAGACAAAATGCAGACAGAATTTAAAACCATATTCACACAAGCTGAAAATATATGCGACAGCTTAGGTATTGAAATAACAATTCCAAAAACTACCAAGTTCCAGAAACATCGTTGTAATATTGCCTACATCCAGATCCCGAATCACTGTACCGCATCTCATTTTTATTCCGTTTAGTTTGATGATCTGATTTTTTTCGTTGATTGATCGATTTCTCTCGCATGAAACCACTATCATTTCACTTCAGTATATTTTACCAGAAAGTGCAATGTACCTTATAAGCATATTGAAAAAAAGCAGCCGCTTTTATAAAAACGACCTTCCAGACCCTCACGAGGATACATTGTATATATGTATACAGCACTATATGGCTGCTAGAAAATAAAAAAACCAAAAACTGCGATCGGTGCTTTGGCTAAGTGTGACAAGAGGAGGTTTCCTAACATTGCTACTCTAGTGAATATAGCAGTATTGCCTGTATCCATCGCAACAGTAAAAAGAATCTTTTCAACTTTAAGGCGTCTGGAAACGTATTTGCGGAATAGTGTTGGAAAGGATCGCATTACAGGTCTTGCTTTACTGTCAAATGATCGAGATCTCAGCACAGAAGTCAGCATGAAAATATTTTGAATCACTTCAGACAAAAAGCAAGGAAACTGAAATTGACCTTATAAAACGATGGTAAGTTCTTATGAGAATTATATATATATATATATATATAAATATTATATATATATATATAACTTTACATATATATATATATATATATATATAACTATATATATACTGCTGCTAACCTTATATAACATATACTGCTCTTATATATATATATATATA
>JABUQX010015064.1:0-25000 GCA_015478945.1 Trachelipus rathkii
AGAAGAGCCACAATCCATATCTCAAAAACTACAATAGCTACAGGAAAAGGAATGATACATTGTTGAAATCCTGGCAAAATTTTACCGAGAAACTGTTAAAAAAAAAAAAAAAAAGTCATGAAAAAATAATAGCTACAGGGAAAGAAATACATTTTTGGAATCCTTGAAAATTTTAGTTAGGAAAATGTAAAAAAAAAAATTAAACCAAAATTGGCTATTAAGAGTTTGAAGTCAAAGATATAGTATATATAGAGCATATATATATATGTTATATATATATATATATAAGTATATATATATATATATATATATATATATATATATATATATATATTATTTGTAAAGGTATTACACGGCAATGTAGGGGGCCTGAGCTGAGGGGGAAACACAGGGGGACGTTTGGCACCCCGTAGGGGAGGGCAGGAGATTCCCGCGACACCCAAAAATACCAAAGAGCGGGGTGGTTCGAGACCCTCCTCGGAAATTAGTCCTACCCTCAGCAGGTATCCGAAGGCGGAGAGACCCCGACTCCTGCCATCGGTGCGGTACACCCTTGGGGTAATTTCCTCGTTAAAAATTCTAATAGAAAGTCTATTATTCTTTAACGAGTAATCCAATAAAAAAGGTCTCTAAATAGGCTTCTTAATCATATTACTATAATTATTAACAATAATTTTTATTGTTTTTATTTATTTAGTTTTTTTACATTTTCCTAACTAACATTTTACCAGGATTCCACAAATTGTATTCATTTTTTCTGTAGCTATTGTATTTTTTTTTTTTTCTTTTTACATTTCTCCCATAAAAATTAGACCAGCATCCCAGCAATGTATTTCTTTTCCCCGGTAGCCGTTGTAGTTTGGAGATATGGATTGTGGCTCTTCCAGAGGGGAATGACCATATATATATATATATATATATATATATATATATATATGGGAGTTATATATATATAATATATATATATAGCATAGTTATTGAAATATATAAAGATATATAAGGTTATTGCTATATATATATATATATATATATATTTCATATACAAATGAAATAGGCAGTAGACATTGATTTTTTGTACTTTTATTGTGAAGAGGTGCGGGTTGGAGTAGCTATTATTGTTGTTGGTTATTGTTGGTTATTATTATTGGTTATTATTGTTACATATTATTATATTATTATTACATATATATTATTATATTATTACTATATTATATATATTAGTTATTATTATTATTATTATTGGCTACAATTATCATTATTATGCTGGTTGCTGAGCAGCTATATATATACATATATTATATACATATACAATTTATTAATATTATACATATTATTAATAGTTATTATTATTATTACATATATTATTATATGTATTATATACATATTATATTATTATATGCATATATATATGCAAGGTTGCTAACTTTGTGCGGGTTGGCTGGCTGGCTGGCTGCTGCTGGTTGTTGCATATATATCAGCGCCTGATTGCAAACTGTCATATGTCTTAAACCATTAATGCCAGGAATACACAAGCACAATCCTTAGTGCCGAAAAGCAAAAAAAAATATATATATATGAACTGGCGGTCCAAACAGATTACAGAATACTTGATACAGTAAAGAAAATGCCGCTGCGAACAAGTTGTGCCAATACCGCAGTAATATATTAGAGGAGACCTTTTATTGGTTTCTCGTTAAAACAAATAGACTTTCTATTAAATTTTGCTTTTTTTTTTTTTTACTAAAGAATACCCAGGGGTACCGTCCCGATGGCAGGAGCCGGGCTCCTCGGCCTGGAACTACGGGTAGGATTACTCTCCGGGAGGGTCTCCGAACCCCCGCTTTGTATTTGGGTGTCGCGGGGTTCCTCCGCCCCTGCCATACGGGGTATGGGGAAAACATCCTCCCTATGTTCCCTCGTCGGCTCGAGCCCCTAGTGTGCCGTATAAAGCAAAATTTAATAGAAAGTCTATTTATTTTAACGAGAAACCAATAAAAAGGTCTCTATGGGCCTTCTAATCATATTACTATATAATTATTAACAATAATTTCTTTTTTTTATTTTTTATTTTTTTTTACATTTTCATATGTGAAATATTGCTAGTATTCTAAAATGTATTATTTTTGGAGCTTTTAGTTATTGTTTTTACATTTTAAGTTATTCAAAATTGGGACCAGCATTCCAACAATGTGTATTCCGTTTTACTGTAGCATTAATAGTTTTTAAGATACATATGACGGACAATCGAAACGCTGGCCTATATATATATATATATATATATATATATATGGTATTTATATATATATGTATATATATATATATATATATATATATATATAGTATATATAGTATATATATATATATATATATATATATATATATATGCGAATTTGTTTGAAAAAGAATTTTAAGGTCAGGATTTATTTAAAAGTATATTAAAATGTATATCTGAAATTTAAAAACAATTTAATTTTAACTACTATTTAATTATTATTATAAGGTATTTTCTCTCAATAAATGTTCAAAAGAATTGTTTTTCTTAAATTTGTAGACCTTTTGTAGTTCTTATTTGAAGATCTCTATTATCGTAAGAATATTGATGTTTCTATTTTTTAATTTAGGTTAAAACTGAACTACTGTTCGAATGCATAGAGTTGTCAGAAAAATAATAAATATCCAGATAAGTTAAGCAGGCCCTTACTAATAAAAATAGGCTGGTTGGTCAATTAAGTTGTAGGCAATCTGCTAAAACATACCATGTCGTTGTTAAGCGTTTTTAATTTTCCATCTGCTTCTTGTTGTTGCTGTTCTTGTTATGTACATATGCATATATATATATATATATATATGTTATTATTGGTTATTATTATAATTATTATTGGGTTTATATATTTTATATATTACATATATATATTAAAGTTGTTATATATATTATACATATATATTATATAAATATATATTATATAATACATATTATATACATACATACATATGATATGTTGTTACATATATATATATATATATGTATATACATATATATATATAAGTAAAAGCCAAGTCTCCTTAAAAAATTCAAAAATAATAAACTCGTGAAAATATTGTCCCTTTCGCTAATATATATATAATTATTTAACTTTCAATTTTTTACGTTGATTGGTCATTAATAATAGAAATACGCCTTTTGATTGGCTCTTAAAGCACTCTTCTGATTGGCTCCTAAATGATTTTGAAAGGTAGAAATTCTTTCATTTTTTTTTATGATTGTTATTCTTTGCTTTAAAGAAATGCTCAAATTGACTCGATTCGAACCGATTCGGAATCAAGCCCGAACTGGAACTGGTCTGTGTAAAAATGTTCAACTGAACTGAACTGATTCAGCAACCTTCGATTCAACCGAACTGAACCGTGTGTGGAATGCCTGAACTGAATCCGAACTGAACTAAGCACCCATGGATTCGAATCTGAACTGAACTGGATTCAAGAGCTCGGAACTGGATTCGAACTGAACTGGATTCGGATTCGCCCATCACTGATATATATATACATATACATATATATATAGTTATATATATACATATATATATATTATTATATATATACATATATATATATTATTATTGTTATATATATATATCTGTTAGTTATTATTATATATATTACATATACATATATGCATAATTTAGTAATCATAACTCTCATAGATTGCAACTGGCAAACGTAATCACGATATATATTATTATTGGTTATTATTGTTGTTGGTTGCTATTACTGTTATACATACATGATATATTATTATTGGCTAGCTATATTATTACATTAGATGTTATATTATTATTATTGGCTATTACCTTACATACATATTATTATTAAGGCTGGATACTGGGCTGATACATGCTGTTGGGATACAGGTTGTTGATGTTGTTATTACATATACATATTAGATATATTATTATGTAGTTACATATTACATACATATATATTATATATTTCATGCATATATATTATTATTATTATATCCATATATTATATATATATACATATTATTATTATTATTATTATTATTATTATATTATATTGAATATTATTATTTTAGTTAGTTATTATTAGTTATATATATTATTATATATATTATTATATTATTATACTATGGTTATATATATATTATATATTATTGGTTATTGGTTATTATTATTGGTTGGTTAAGCTGCTATTGTTATTATTGGTTGTTATTATATTAGAAAGAGCTAGAGTTGATATTTATTATTATATTATTATTGGCTATTATTACATATACATATATACATATTTTAACATACATATATATATTATGTTGAAATAGTGCTATTATTATTATTATTATTATATATATTATTACATATTATTGCTATTACATACAGTTATACATATGTTATTATTATTACAGATACATATATTCATACAGATATATGGTGCTGCGCTGTTGGTTATTATGCTACATATATATTATGTTATATTATACACATATACTACATATATATGTTGTTATTGGCTGCTGGTTGCTACGTTGGCTGGCTATTAAGTATTTCATATATTATAACCAGAGATGGTGCCAGGGCCCGCCCATGGTGCTATTATTGCCAGGCTGGCTACATGGTGGCTATTGGTGAGCATATGGATATATATATATATATATACTAAGAGATACAGCAGTTGTTAAAAAGTCAGCATATATATGTATATATACATATGGTATATTACATATATATATACATATGCTATGTATGAGCATATATATATTATTATTATTACATATATATGCTAAGCATGTATATAAAATAATTCATAACTTAGTAAAGATATATATGCTATAGGTATATGTTATATTACATTACATATGTTATTTTAAATCATTCATTTCTATGAAAAGTGGCGCTGCTATGTATATTATTATTATTATATGGCAAGGCGCGGCTGGCTATATATATTGTGCTATGGTGCAGCAGATATATGGAGGCTAAGGTTGTTGTTGGCAAGATCATATTATTATTGTTGTTGCTGTTGTTAAGTTGGAGAGTATATTGGGAAAGAGCTATATATATTGGCTATTGTATATTATACAGCAGCTATTAGTTACATATATATATGCCATACATTATTAGTTATACATATTATTATTATTGGTTATATATATATATATGCCCATATATATATATATATATTATTATTATTATTATTATGTTGGTATTATATATTATTATTACATATTATATATATTAATTTATTTATAAGATATATATATTATATTACAATATGCCCATATTTGGTATATGGTTATATGGCTATATAAGGCTGCTACTATATTAAGGCTATTGTTGTTATATGCTATATGCTAGGCACATAAGAGCAGTACATATGCCATTATTCCGTGTATTGGTGCATTTATATTAAAAAAAATATATATATTAAGCATATAATGAGACAAGTGAGAAGATCAAGTGCATAAGCTGAGGATCATTGAACTGAGTAAAACAAGGCTCATAGGTAGTATACCTATAAGAAGGAGCAAAGAATCATATCATTTATTTAGGGATATCTAAACTATACATATATTATTACATATATACATAAAAACAATTCATAACATAGATTAAAATTCCTTGCAGCTCCACAGAAAATATTACAATTCTTTTATTTAATTGGAAATTGAGAAAATTATGAAAATTTCTTCAACTCAAATAAAATGAAATATCGTGTTTTCTCTTTATAATTTACTAATATTATCAGTCCATATATATATATATATAAGGTTATATATTATTATTATATATAAGGTATATATATAGCAGGCAGCACATATATATATGGTTGCTATATATGGTTATATATATATTTATATTAGGGATACTAATCAAAGTATATATATATATATATATATATATATTTATAAACATATATATTATATTATTATTGGTTGACTACTATGCTATATATTATTATTATTATGATGGAGGTAGCACGTATATTATTATTAGTTATTATATTATATTAGTAGAAAGAAAGTTATTATATATATATATATACATATATATATATATTTTTATACAGCAAATATATTATTAGCTATTGGGTTGGTTGGCTATTGGCTACAGTTGCTGGTTACATACATGGCGCTGGTTGTTACATACATGTTGGCTGGCGGCAGTGCAGTAGTGGCGCAGCAGGGCAGTGGCTGGGTTGGCTGGCAAACACATAAGTATGGTTAAGCTGTTGCTGGCACAGCCATGAGTGTATGCTGGCTATATGTTGTTGTTAGCGCGAAGTGCTATGCAAGGTTGCCAGTTATTATGTTACTGGTCATTATTACGCGGCGGCGATATAGGCGGTTGGTTGAGCGATGTATTATTGCTATTGGCTGGCTGGGTTACACAGTATTACTGGTGCTAGCAGCTGTTGTTATTGAAGAAGAGTTATTATTATATATTATTAGCATATTATATTATATGTATTATTATTATTATTATACATATTATGTTATTATTATATATTATTATGCATATTATTATTATTGCTGGCTATTATTACATATATATATAAAGAAAGAGTTATAATATATATATATGATTATATATATATATATACTAATATATTACTGGTATATTAATTTACTAGTTAAATGGTAGTATTATTGCTGTTGTTATATACATATTATTGGCTGTTATATTATTATTGTTATTGGCTGCTACATATATTACCCCTATATTATTATGTGCATATTGCTATATATTACATATATATTGTTATTATATATTATTATATTATTATTATATATATATATTATTATTATTATATATTACATATATTATTATTATACACTTTATATTACTATTATGTATTATTATATGCTATTATATTGAGCATACATATATATATATATATTATGCTGGTTAGTTATATTGTTGTTATTATTAGTTAGTTATTTATTAAGTATTATTATTATTACATTATACATATATATATATATATTATATATATACATATTAGTTACTACATATTATTATTATTATTATTGTTATACACAACTTACGTACGGAGGTGCGTGATATTACATATATTATTATTATATATGTTATTATATTATTATATAGATTATATATATATATATTACATATATTATTATTATTGGTTATTGATATATATATTGGTATATACATATTAAGTATATATATATTTATATGATGTATGCGCTATATATATACATAAACATACATATATACATATTATTATTATTATATATTATGTTATTATATATTACATACATACATATATATATATATATATGATATATATTTACCTTTTAAAGGTTATTATTATTGTTATTATATTATATATATATATATTACATATATATATTATAATATTAGATTATTATATATTATTGTTATTATTAGCATATATGTTATATATATGCTATATATATATATATATAAGATATATATATGAAGTATATGTTATAGTTGAATATAGTTAGTATAAGTAGTATGTTACATATATATATAGATATATATATATATATATATATATATATTATGATTCGACAATTGAATGATCTGAATGGCTATTGGGGAGGAGACTTAATATTTGAGAGGGTTGTTAAATAGGTGTTTTGAGAAGTATATTTTCAAAAGTTGCAAAACTACCGCTAAAAAAGATTCATATATTTAATTTGAATTTTATAATTGCGAAATGGAAACATTTAATATGGTGGAGCCTAAACTTTTTTCGGCAACATTTCTTTTGACGATTTGAATAAATGCAAAATTAAAGTTAGCAAAAAAAAAATTTTAAACGTCAAAATCTAACACGAGTGAAGCTGCGTTTCTCTTAAGATATCGCCTAATCATAAGAAGAAATCTCTTCGACTTGTAGCAAGGTCCTGAAAACCTCCTTCTACCATTTTGTTATTTTCATAAATTGTGCTGATATTTTTAAATAATATATGTTATAAGTTATATATGTTATGGTGATAGAGCAGCATATTACTAAGGTTGCTGCTGCTACAGTTAAAGAAGAATAGCATAGCGTGCTATAAGTTGTTGGTTATATATATATATATATATATATATATATATATATATATATATATATATATATATATATATATATATGAATATATATTTAATGGCATTCATTTTATTTTCTCCTTTTCAGTGATTTTTTCCCTTTTCAATTTTATCAACAATTTCAATCGCCGATTTTAACAACGTTTAAATTTAATGAGATCGAAAATGATTGCAATGAATACACTTTGCCTAGCAGAATTTGCTCAGCGTAATATAAACAGATTACCTTTAAATTTAACGACAATAATAATAATAATAATAATAATAATAATAATAATAATACATAATTATTAACTTTCAAATACACACACACACACACACACACACACACACACACACACACACACACACACACACACATAATAATATGATGATGATGATGATGATGATGATGATGATGATGATGATGATGATGATAATAATAAAATATTATGATGAAATTTATTATTATGATTATTATTATTATTATTATTATTATTATTATTATTATTATTATTATTATTATTATTATTATTATTATTATTATTATTATTATTATTATTATTATTATTATTATTATTATTATTATTATTTTAATAATAATAATCAAATTATTAACTTTTCAAATTAATTTATATTTTATATTATTGTCAGTATTATTAAAATCATCATTCTTTAATCATAAATATTGCTGCTATTATTATTGTTACTACTATTTTTATAATAATAATAATAATAATAATAATAATAATAATAATAATAATAATAATAATAATAATAATAATAATAATAATAATAATAATAATAATAATAATAATAATAGATAATAATAATAATAATAATAATAATAATAATAATAATAATAAAATAATAATAATAATAATAATAATAATAATAATAATAATAATAATAATAATAATAATAATAATAATAATAATAATAATAAAAATAATAATAAAATAATAAAAATAATAATAAAAGAGAAAAAATATTCTTATAAAAAATATTTAAATATTAGCACGCAAATTCACATTAAATATTTAAAAAAATCAATATCAAAATAATAAAATATTTATGAACTAAAACATTTTATTATGTAAATTATTCAAATATAACATTAATTAATTATTTGCTATATATATACTGTAATTCAAACTTCAAAGGTAGACCCACTAAGTCTTGAGGTAAAGGGCATGGGTTCGAGCTCTCGTCCGGAACCAAGGTAGCTATTGCCTAGAGAAGTTCTTATCCTAGTATAGGGTTTTGCCAGTTAAGTATTTACATTATTAAAAAATAAAAAAAAATAAAATAATGAAATGTTTCATAAAGAAAACGGGGTATAAAATAATTTCAAAAAGGACTTAAAACATTATCTTTACTAAAGTGGCATCAATTACCGAGTGCCAACGTCTACTGAATGTTTAAAAGAGTTGGCACTTGGCACCCTGCATATTGGTTTCTTTCATTGTTATTTGCTCACCATTATTTATAGTTTATAATTTATTTTTGAAATTAAATTACATAAATTGGAATTTATAAAACCCTTCTTTTTCTTTTTCTTTTTCTTCTTCTTTTTAATCTTCTCTTTTTTTCTTCTTTTTCTTCTCTCTTTCTTCTTCTTAATTTCCAGAGTTGATTCCCCCCCCTCTTCCTCACCTCCCTCCTTTCCTCTTCCTCTCCTCTCCTCCTCTCCTCTCCCTCCTCCCTCTCCTTCCTTCCTCTCCTCCTCTCCCTTCCTCCTCCTTCCTCCCTTCTTCTTCTTCTTCTTCTTTCTACTCTCGTTCTTCTTCATACTCTTCTTTTTCTTCTCTTTTTTTCTTCTGATTCTTCTTCTTCTTTCTTCTTTCTTCTTCTTCTTCTTTCTTCTTTCTTCTTCTTCTTCTTATTATTATTATTATTATTATTATTATTATTATTATTATTATTATTATTATTATTATTATTATTATTATTATTATTATTATTATTATTATTATTATTATTATTATTATTATTATTATTATTATTATTATAATTATTATAATTATTATAATTATTATTATTATTATTATTATTTCTAGTAGTAGTAGTATTATACGAGGATTAACAAAAATTATAGAATTCTCTTTGGAAAGTTTTCTACATTATATAACCCTTTCCTTTTTATCGGATAACTTATAAATAATTCAGTTGTATATGACTTAATTTATTATTTAAACCCTCAATGTTATTCTGCCGTGCAAGTTATTTATGTTCAAGAATTTTTTTTTCCTTTTGTATTAAATTATTAAGCATTATTTGAGTGAATTATTTATCATAATGTTTAAAATATTTAAGTAATAAAATGCTTATGCAATTTTTTATATTTTTAGAATTTATTAATATAATATATGCATTACTTATTATACTGTCATTAAACTCAGCTTTTATTTATATATATTTAATAGTTAATACAAACTAAAATATTATTTTTATAATAATTTATCAACAATTTTTTTAAAGAAATTAAATAAATTCATTTGGTTATATGTTACCAAATAATTACTTTTGCATTTTTCCATTTTTTCTTATATTTTTAAATTTATCCAATTTATATATTTTTTTTTTATAGTAATTTATTAGTCTGATTTGACCAGGGGTGGGGAGAACCACGCCCGCAGGGATAACTTCGCCCACAGGGTCATTTGATATCGCCTTCTAAGAAATTCTCTAAAACCAAAGCCTAAATCTAAAATATTTTAAATGATCAGAAATAAATACTCGTTAATTAATTGTATATTTTCGACAAAATAATTCGTCATCTACAAACTTATCTGAAGAGAGAGAGAGAGAGAGAGAGAGAGAGAGAGAGAGAGAGAGAGAGAGAGAGAGAGAGAGAGAGAGAGAGAGAGAGAGAGAGAGAGAGAGAGAGAGAGAGAGAGAGAGAGAGAGAGAGAGAGAGAGAGAGAGAGAGAGAGAGAGAGAGAGAGAGAGAGAGAGAGGGTAAACTTTGGCAAATTTGTGATAAGTTAATGGGGAATGGAAAGGTGAACAGATTGCCTTTATTGCGACCAATTAGAATGAACAATTTTTCCATCTACTTTCAATTTTTTTTTATGCTATGCGATATAATTTAGTATCAATTTAATGGAGTTTTGTTGCAATGTGTTTAGTGTAAATTGGTTTCTTTTTTCGCTGAATAGATAGATTTAGTTTTCCATACACGATTTCCATAAAATTCGTACAAAAACTTCTGTTTATTGTAAATTTGTAATGATGTTTAAAAGAAAAACGTAACAATATTTAATGTCAGATAGTTTTCTTATTATTAAAAATAAGAATCCGTATGGAACATGATTGAAACATGTCGGTCACTGGTTGCAAAAATTGTTGAATAAGAATAATACGAGTATATATATATATATATATATATATATATTTATATATATTGATATTATATATATATATATATTAGTTATTATTAAGTTATTATTATTATATTATTATATACATATTATTATATATATTATTATTACATATATATATTATATACATACGTTATATGATGGAAAATTATTCATATATATATATATGTTATATTATACATATATACATATATTACAGTTGTCATATATATATAAGATATATATTATATATATTATTGTTATTATTGTTATGCTATACATCTTATTACAAATATTATCTATGTATAGACACAATCACATTTAAGAAGGTTTATTTCCAGGAAATCTTATCTTAAGGATAAAAACGCGTAAACAGCAACTAGAATTTTTCCACATTTTTTTTAATTTATTTACTTAATCAGACGTTTCGGGATAAAGGTCTATCCATCATCAGTGAATTAAAAACATAACACATTCAAAATAAAATATAAAAACATTCATGATAAATTAACAAAGTTTTTGCACCCTCCATATCGAATAAATCTGCTAAAACATTAAAAACAAAGCTGAGAATGAATATTGGTTGGTTGGTTTTTATTTAACATCAAATGAAACAGGACTATATAAGGGAAAAAAATTAAATGACTAAACGAAATTTTTACAAATAATAATAATAATAATAATAATAATAATAATAATAATAATAATAATAATAATAATAATAATAATAATAATAATAATAATAATAATAGTAATAATAATAATAATAATAATAATAATAATAATAATAATAATAATAATAATAATAATAATAATAATAATAATAATAATAATAATAATAATAATAATAATACACACACACACACACACACACACACAACAATAACAATAATAAAAATAAGAATAATTATACACACACACACTCACAATAATAATAATAATAATAAGACACACACACACACACACACACACACACACAATAATAATAATAATAATAATATTAAAAATAATATTAAAAATAATAATAAAATACTGATAATGGTTTTGAAGCTGCACCAACAATGTCATGCAATAAAAAGCTTTATTGAACTATTACTATTATTATTAAGAGAGATGGGTTGACAGTCTTGATGAACAGGGACTCAAAAGATCCTCGTCCGTTTCTGATCGAAATGATTTGAGTATCGATAAGTTTTTGAGGAGATTGGGTGGTCCTGTGACATGGCATGCTCTCTTATGGCCGAATATTCGGGATTGGATAAGGGTCGAAATGTGCGAAAAGAGAAACCTCTGTGCTTAGATATCCTAATCATTAATTGTAGGATGGTTTCACCTTACGTCGCAGCATGCGTTGCAGTCTGCACACAAAAATTTATATACGACACAGGATTTAAGCAGGGGGAAGGCCTCCTTGAGACAGCGTGAGCTCATACTATGAGCATTAACACAAACAAATCTGAAGTCACATTTGGGAAAAGATGGTGTTAAATTTTTTTTAACCTGACCAGGTCTGCAGAGCGGGATCCAAGGTATGGTTCACCAGCAAAGATTTTCTCTTTTTCTTTTTGTACATCGTACGATGGGATTTTTGGATTGAATTAATTTAGTCAAGTAAGAGCCCAATGTCTTATCTAAAATAGTCTGAGGAAACAGATTTAGACAAAGAAAGCTCCTTAAAGTTCATTTCCTTTATGAAAGGATAGCCAATTGAGCAAATTTTGTATGCTCTATCTATTCTACAGTAGATCCCTGCCCGTTTATATCCAAAGGAGATATAGCTGAAATAATAACTAGTTCCCAATGATGTTGAGGTGGGTTTCCGGTATATTGATGTATGAAATTTGCTCTCCCTTCTCTGCACAGATACATCAGGAAATGGTAACATTCCATTCACTTCCTCCTCTTTGGTAAATCGGATGTTCGGATGTTTGTTGTTCAAATGTTCCAAAAATAAGTTTGCGTGCTCTCGTTCTCTAAACAATGCAAAACAATTGTCCAAATATCTCAAATAGAGAAGAGGTTTGAAGTCCAAGGGGCAGTTTACTTGATTAAGTAAATAAATAAAAAATGTGGAAAATTCTAGTTGCTCTATACGCTTTTATCCTTATATATATATATATATATATATATATAGTAAAGTATATATATATTATTATTATTGGCTATACATAAGATATACATATTGGTTGCTGCTGTTACTATACAAACACATTGCTGGCATGGGTTGGTTGGCATATTATGTTGTTACTGGCATATGCTAAGCCATACATATAATATTATTAATATATTATTATTAGAGATATATATTATTATTAAAGGTTGCTATTGCTTATGAAGAGCTATTAGGGTAAGATATGTACATATTACTGTTGTTGGTGCTATGGCTGGCTGGCTATTATTACATATATTGGTTACATACATATATATATATTATACATATACATATTATATATGTATTATTATTATTATTATTATAGCATATATTAATATGCTTACATACATATTTCATATATATTTATATATATATATATATAGAAAGTATATGTTATATATATATATATATATATATATATATATATATATATTATATATATATATAGTTATATATATATATATATATATATATATATATATATATATGAGAATGTGTCATCTTTATTTATTGTTTTTCCTTTAACTAGATTGTTAGGAAATGATGTACTTATTAATTTTCAGTGATAAATCATTGCTTTTGAAGTTTTTAAATATGAAATTAGGTTCTTCAAATTTTATATTCATAACATTTTTCTATGGACGTAAAATTATCAATTATAGCGACATCAGCCAATTTTCGTCTATTTTCATGAAACTTACAGTATATGAAATGTTCGAAATAATTCCTAATGAATAAAAAACGTATAAAAGTGTTAAAAAAATGAGTCTGATAAGAGTTATGATGTCTACAAATTTCAAATTAAGATCTTATTTATTGCCAGATGCTTTCTCTTAAAAGATTTCTATAGGCTTTTTTAAACTAATGGTACTGGGCTATATTTTATTATTTTTTCAGCACTCACAAATGTTCGTGTGCAATGCATTAATTTATTACTAAAAATTAACATAATGCTATTTACTAACGATCTAGCAAAAAACAAAAAATTTAAAATAGTTTATATATATATATATATATATATATATTAAGGTTATTATTGCTGGTTGGTTATTGTTATAGCAAAGAAGAATAGTTAAGGTGCTGGTTGTTGTTATTATATGTTATATATGATATATATATTATTATTACATACATATTATTGGTTGTTGTCATTATTTGGTTATATAAAGGAGTATGTTAAGCGCATATACTGCTATATATATATGTATATGTTATTAGCGGGCGTATATTATTGGCTGGGCTGGTTACTGATATTATTACATAGTTGTTATGTTATGTATATTATTATTGGTATAGCAATTATTAAGACATATATATATATATACATATATATATAAAGAAGAAGAATATATAAAGTATATTGCTATATCTAAGAAGTTGAGTGGGTTATATATTATTATTATATATGATATATATATATGTTGGTTATATATATATATTTACATATATATATTATAGCATATTATATTATATATATATATATATATATATATGTTTTAGAGATGATGGCGATTCCAAAAGAAATTTTGCTCATAGAGCAATCAATATTTCAAGAGACAATTTAATGAAAATTAACGAGAGCGAGTTATGAAATTTAAGTGTTTATTGCAAAGAAATTAGGACCAGACATCGAAGGCGAATTTGTTAAGGAGTTAAGTCAGTTTGTTTAAGAAAATTAGTCTATCGAGGAGAACAGTTTCTAGCTGTTTAGAATATATGGCCAAAGATGTAGGTATCTTTGAAACAGGCAGCATTAGAATTTTTCTTCTGTTCGCTATATGGAGATGAGACAACAGATATATTAAATGCAGCACAATTAACTATTTCTGTACGTAGAATAATGGAAGACTTTGCGATAAGTGAAGATGTGCTTGCTTTAAAATCAATACATGCGACTACCACAGTAGAAGATCTTTTCCTGAGGTCAAATCAGCAATAACTGAGTTGGGTTTACCATATGGTGCGTCATCTGGGGTAGGACATCAGAAAGAGACTTGTAGCTTTAATTAAGAAAGAATTGGAGAACCGTCAACTACATTCTAAAAACTTGATTGTGTTCCATTGCCTTATTTATCAACAGCAATTTAGTCCACAATCTCTAAGAATGAATAATAAATATAATGAAATTGGTATCAAAATGCCCTAACTTCAATAAAAATAAAGGGTGAACAACAGAAATTTAAAGACATTTTGAAAAACCTCGAAGCGGACTATGATAATTTATTATACCACTACGAGGTTCGCTGGCTAAGCTAAGCGCCCATGCTTAAAAACTTTTATGAACTGAAAAGTGAAGTGAAACTCTTCAAGGACGATCAAGGCAATCCCGTTATGGATTAGAGAACTAAAAACGGTTATGTGATATGGGATTTCTGGTCGACATCACTAGTTACCTAAAAGATCTGAATTTGAAATTACAAGGACCAAATCAGCTTATTACTTCTCTTGTTTTTAATACCAAGAGCTTTGAAACAATGCTGCAAATGTTTGCAACTCGGCTGAGCAAAAATTGGATGGTATATTTTCCAACACTTAAACAACAGAAATCAGAATCAAGGGTGGAGTATGGAGAAGAGTATTCAATATTTCAGAGCACATCAAAAAAGAGGTTTATAAATTTACAAATTCATGAACGAGCACTGCGAATATATATATATATATATATATATATATATATATATATATATATAGTTGGTTATTGACATATTATTATTATTATTGCTGGTTGTTACATATTATAAATAGTAGCATATTACATATGCTATTGGCGTCATTGGTTATTGCTATTGGTTATTGTTATATATGCTATGCTGGCTGGCTGGCTATTGGCTGGCTACATACAAGGGCCGAAGAAGATGTTGGTGATGATGAAGGCGTTAAAGGTTGATATATTGCTATTATGGTGAGTTAGCAGCAGCTAAAATTAAACATCATACTATTATATTACTATTATATATATATTATAGATATTATATTATATTACATATATATATATTATTATTATATACAAATATAAATATATATATTACATATATATGTTTAAGAACAGCATATATAGCAGCAGTTATATATATATATATATATATATATATATATATATATATATATATATATATATATATATATATATATATATAAATTTTATTATGACGTTTCGAGTCTTTCTTGACTCATCATCAGGTATGTACAATTATAACACAAAAACACAATATACACAATTAAAAATTAAGGATATTAAGAAAATTAAATTAAAACAAAATATCAAATAATAAAAATAAATATAAATAAATTGAAAATTATATTTTGAAATTGAAGACTTGTCAGAATTAAAGTTAAAATCATATATATATATATATATATATAGAAAGAAGAAGAAGATAAAGATAGCAGCAAGAGTATATATATATATATATATATATATATATATATATATATATATATATATATATATATATATATATTAAAACTCAATATACACAATTAAAAATTAAGGATACGAAAATTAAAAAAAAAAATAACAAATAAAAATTAAAAAAAAAAAAAAAATAAATTATAGAAAATTAAAATTATATTTTTAAATTGAAGACAGCAAAATTAAAAGTTAAAATTATAGCATGTACGGGCACAAAATTTAAATGAAATAGAAATACACATAGCACTAAATAGAACGAGACATATCTAGTATTTAAGAGGTTAAAATTATACTAACAAGAGAGCGGAGCTTAGAGAATAGAAGAAAGCGAAATAAAAGTTAGTTGGTCGAAAAATCGAATCAGAATACCCTATATCATACCCCACCGTTGTGAATGAGAGAGATAAGAGAGAGTATAGGGAGGGAGAACGAGGAGAAGCCACAGGAATGGGAGGATTAAAGGAGAGAGAGAGAGAGAGAGAGAGAGAGAGAGAGAGAGAGAGAGAGAGAGAGAGAGAGAGAGAGAGAGAGAGAGAGAGAGAGAGAGAGAGAGTCATAAAAGGAGTAGGGGGGTAGAGGAGTGAGCAGCATTTAAAGAAGGGTTTAATTGTTTGATAAAAAGGGACTCGAATATTTTCCGGTCGGTGTAATCAGGACTTGAGCAGAGGATCTGGAAGTCCAATAAGTGGAGGGGGTGGTTAGAACTATGGAAGTGGTTGCGAATAGAAGAGTGTTCAGGGTTGAGTGAGGGAAGATTTGTTCGTAAAGAGGTTCCCAGGTGTTTACAAATCCTCAGTTTGAGTTGAAGGCCAGTCTGGCCTATGTAACAGACATTGCAGCCTGCGCACTTAAAGTTATAAACTGCTGAGGACCTAAGTAAAACCGGGAGTGTGTCTTTATAAGAAAAGAAAGAGCCTATGGAGAGGGGGTTGTTGGTAACAAGGTGGGGGTCCAGTTGTTGTGGGTAGAAGGTTTTAAGTAGTTGGCGTAAGTCCTGATTGAGGGAGGGGTGGGGGGACCCAGAAAAGGGATTTTAAAGTAAGTAATGAGTTTAGAAGCAGTTGGAGATGGAGATGTGGGTTTAGAAAAGTTTTGAAGAAAGTTATAAAAAGATGATTCAACAAGATTGGGAGGGAAAAAATTGAAGGAAAAAAAAGGATTTAAGATTGGACATTTCGAAATGAAACGTTTGCCAGTTAGAGCAGATTTGGTATGCACGATGAAGATGAAGAGTGATGATGCTAGAGAGAAAACTGTAAGGAGATGAGCTGAGGAAGTTTAAGCCAAGGAGAGGAGAAGCAGGTCTATGATAGAAAGAAGTGGTGAAGCCTTCCGGGGTGTGGTGGACAAGAACGTCGAGAAAAGGAAGGGTGTTGTTGGATTGGTCTTGGCGAGTAGATTGAATGTTTTCGTGTTTAGCATTAATGTAAGTAAAAATAGATCTGATTGAGCTTTGTTACAGAAAATGAGAAGGCAATCATCGATATATCTTCTATATATGAGGGGCTTAAATTCGAGGGGGCAGTCATTGATCCAAGTTATTTCGTGGTGGCATAAAAAACAATTAGCATAAGTGGGGTCAAGGGGGGAGCCCATATTCATTCCGTCTATCTGTTTGTAATATTGGTCATTAAAGGTGAAAAGTGGATTATTGGTTGCATGATTGAAAAGTTTTTTGAAAGTTGTGGGAGTAAGGTTGAGGGAGGCTACAATATTAGGGTTTGAAGAGTTAGAGATGATATCTGATGTTTCTGAGACGAGGATATTGGTAAAAAGGTTAGTAATGTCAAAACTTGTAATGAAGCAGTTAGAGTAGTGTAGAGATTGAATAAATTTAGCAAATGTGAAAGAATCCGGGAGGGTGTATATGTTGGTTTTGATGGGCTGGAGGTAGGGGACAAGGAACTTGGAGATATTGTAAAAGGGAGTATTGATGGCTGAGAGAATGGGGCGTAGGGGGAGGTTGGGTTTATGAGTTTTTGGTATACATAATGTCATACATAATGCCAGGGAAGGAACCAGATAAAAAGAGGCGAGAATAATGAGAAGTAAGTAGATTTTGTATTTTAAGGTACGAAGGAAACTGTTAATTCTATTTTCTATTTGAATAATGTGGGGAAGAAAGTTGTTCGTTCATAGTTTCTAGAATTTGGTAGTATCTGAGAGAAGAATGTGCATTTTCTGTATGTAATCAGGTTTGTTCATAATAACTACTCCCTTACCCTTATCGGGGGAGCAGATGACAATGGAGGGGTAATTTTTTATAGATTTTAAAGCTAATAAGTAATAATTAGAAAAATGGAGGGATGATAATTTGGAGTGTTTAAAATTATTGAAATATTTGTGGGCGAGAGCTTTATAGGTCCCACCTAGTAATTAATATTCCATTTTCATCTATAAATGGAGGAATTTTGACAAAATGTGCCTTTTTGGCAAAGGCCTCTTTCTTTTTTATTTTGTATTGTAATATCAGAAAATTCTTTTATTTTGTACATATTTGTATAGTGCTTTTCGCATTTTTTAAATTCTGTGATTTCAATTATTGTGTGCATTATTTGGTTCCTATTTTAATGCAAATTTTCTTTAACTCTTAAAATTCATTGCTACTTTGTTTTAATTTCATCCAATATGAGACAGAATGTATGAGCTTTGTCTGTTGAACTTTTTTGTAGTTGTATGGCCATTATTGGTTTACTTTTAATAATTTCATCATTTTCATCATCTTAATTATTTTCTTTATTTTGCTCAGCCATTGAGCTTTGTCTCTGTACAAAAATTCTGGATCAGTGCTCCATATTTATTGTTCAAAAACTCATTAACAAATATCCCTTTACTTGCTATATCTGCTATATTTAGTTGCCTGGTACATAATTCCATTGGCTTATATCTGTTTTGTGATCTAATATAATTTAACTCTATTGTGTTCAAATCTTTGGAATCTTTTTGATTCATTTTGATATATTGTAATACAATTCTACACTATCTATCTCAAAAATAACTTCTTGACTTATGTTCATATCTAGTTCATCTTTTTAAAATTTGGTGTATGTTGACTGCTAATTTGGCTGCACTCAGTTCTTCTTGAATAGTTAAACATTCAAATTTTTTTATTTAATGGTACAATCTTGTTTAGATAACACCAAATGACAATATATTTTTCATCATTCTCTCCAATGAATCCTATATATGCTACTGCAGCATAAGCAATTTGTGAACCATCTGAAAAAATAATGTAGTTCAATACTTTTATACTTTGAACAATTTGGATTAAATAGCTTAGGAACTTGAAAATCATTTAGTATTAACATCACTTAGCATTTATGTAATCTTTTTTTTATATCTGATGGAATTTCATCATCCCAATTAACTTTCTTATCGCATAAAATTTTGAAATATCTTTTTAACGCTACTAGTAGTACTGGACTAATAATTCCCTAGTGGATCATATAATGGAAAAAATGCATACGAGTATACTTCTTTTGTCAATTCTTATTTGTATATCTACCTAAGCTTTGCATAAATCTTTTTCTGGTCCCAAAACTTAAGCCCAATACCTTTTGTGAAGTAATTCATCTAAGGAAAGTTTATTTCTTAAATCTTTAACTTAAGTCTTTTGTCCAATATTGTCTAAAATTCTTTTTGAATACTAGCTACTTGATGCAGGTATAAACCACTAATTTTTAAAATTTCTTTAACATTCTTTATAAACTGCTATATTGCCTCATTTTCTGCATTTCACAGACCTAACAATCACAACATAGAAATTCTAAGTAAGGTGAACGTGGCTAGATGTACTGAATTTTTCTGCGTTCAATTACATTGTTGTAGTTTGCTTCAAGAAACATAATTTGCAATGGAAGGTGAGCTTACACTTCTAAATAATATGAACTTTAAACAGCGAGAGTTCTTCTGCGAGTTTGATCTAAATTTATCTATGGGACCATATAGAATAGGCGCTGACAATCTTTTATCTTTGCAAAGTACTCTGTATTTTGATAATAAACATCTTCTCTATATCTGCCCTAATGAAGCATATTTCCTTTTCTGAACTTAAAAGGATGCCCTGTAGGTTAGAAATATAGTAGGCCCTGTGAGGTAAAACTATTATTTAAGAAATACCATTGTTAATTGTTAAAGGCTGTCATTGAATATTCTACTCTCAATTTTTTCTTTGTGGATGAATTACTACTGTGTGTTAAATTATTAAAGAATCTGTCAATTGTTTTAATAATTCATGTTCTCACTTGTTCCTGCAGAAATTAATTTATTAAAACATTTCAACTATGTTATCACAATATGAACAAAATTATTCTTATCCTTCAAAAATCTTATTTTTTAAGAATACAGATTTGCTAAAGCTTGATTTTTGTTATTAGGTAAATATTGCTTTTTCTTTTTAAAATGGTAAACCAACTCTTGAAATTTACCTGTAATTGTTCTTTGTAATGTCAACCTTATTTTTCCACCTTTGATCTTCCATTCAACAACGTCACAGACTTGTCAGGATGCCTTTCAGAAAACTCCTTAAGCAATATTTTTCAATAAGTTTATCATCTTGTTCTTGTATTTGTGTTTGATGACATCTTAAACTCATGAATCGTATAGCCATCTGGTGTCGGAAACCTGTATATGCGACATCCAAATAATACTTACCTGCAAAAGGGATAGGTTTTATAATGGCCCCACTACTCAATGGGTTTAACAAATTTTCCTTTGAATTCATTCCTATTAATAATCCAATTTTGAAATGTCTATGAAGTTGAAGGCCACATGATAAGTATTCTAATACCCTTAGACTTAAGAGTTATGCTCATTCCTACAAGTTTCTTACAATATATTATTATTTATGGTTTCAGATTTACTCATCTGAGCTATGGATAAATTTCTAGAAATATTTAAAAATGAGTTTTTATCTTTATGTTGCCCATACATATAGTTATACTATAAATCTTTCTGAGGTTTCATATATGACATACCTAGGTTCTGCAGCTAAATTAAATCCAAAACATGCTGAGGAAATGTATCTTAACCCATGTATGTTCTTAACACTTTATCTTTAAACCTTTAAAGCTAAGTTAACTGGCACTGCAGGATAAAATAGCTTTCTATTGCTACTTTTGTTTGAAAAGGTTTTTTTGCTTCATACTTTCCTGATTTTTTGAACTCTAACCTTTTTATCTTTACCTCTTATAATCACAGTGAGTGCTTGCTGGTTGAGATATTTGAACCATCCGCTCTTTGGCACTCTTTTTCCTCTATGCGAAATGTTAAGAGGTGTTGCTGTATTAACATCTTTCACATTGGTGTCTGTCGTTTTTAGCAGTTGCTAGCTATAAGATTGAATTTTGATCTGAGAGCACTGTAGAAGCAAATTTATGTCTGTTGAAGTGAAGCTTGATTTTGTCATCGTTGGCGTGTGTTGTTTCTAGAATTTGTGCATTTAAGTAGTACTATGGATTGTCGCCCGTTTTAAACAAAGACATTGGCGAGAAGAGCTGCGGAGTTTTATTGGATGATTAAGTGTATTAGCTGACTACTGAACTTTACTACCGCAGTGTACTGGCCTGATTTTTATTGTTGATGTGATGTTATTATTTCCAGTTGATTGAATTATTGATATTATGATTTCTATGTCATGTATGGTATTGTTCTTTGTGTATAAAGTACTTACCTTGTTCGACTGTTGTAATTGGTTGTTGTTGTGGGTGTTGTGACCCAAATGGCCAAGTTCACGGCAACAACTGTGTTGTGCGGATTTATTGCTTGGCTTCGTTTTGTCAATCAAATCTGTGAATGTACTTAAAATGTTAACGCTTTGTTATTTTCTTCATACAGGTGACTGATGCTGACTTTATTTCGTCGCACGTAATCAACGGCTGCTTGTAGGTGGTAATGTTGTTTTGAACTGATTTGCAGTAAAGTATGCAGTCAAGGTGAGAGATTCAATCAATGTGTAAAATGGAGTAATGTATTCCGATTGCAGTATTAGTATAGCATCTCAATAAGCAGAAGGGAGAGATAAGTGGCTGGGCCATAGGAGCTTCACCATCGCTCAGTTCTGATGTTCATTTCCAGGTCTTGTTCAGCCTTTATTAGATAGGTGATTGAGCGAAGTAACGTTGGTTGTCATTTCCATTACGTTTCTTCGAGGTTGTCATCTGCCTTTTTATAAACTTATTTTCATCCAAATGCATACAACTTCTTACTATATTTTTTGCTTTACCTTCTGTATACTTAATTAAATAGGAAAGCTTGTTCATTTCGTTTTCACATGTACATTCTATATTATGTTTAAAAACTAGCAATAAAATCTTTAAATTTAGTAGGATCTTTTCCAGTAAATATTCAGGTTCACATGTTGGAAGAGGGTTCTTAATACTCACTTCTAATTTTGTTTTAAAATTTCTACTAATTTAGAACTCCTGATTTATTAATTTTCAATAGATTTATTTAGTTGGTTTCTGAAAAAATTTTAACATTTTTATTTCTATTTTTTACAATAGTATCGCCAATACTGAAAATTGGACTTTCTATTTTTTCTATTTTAAAAGTTCTTTGTTCCAGATTTTTTATATGACTACTGTGTTTGCACAAATCTAAATTTTCTAGTTCCCTTTTTTTGCCAGGTATTACATGTCTCTTTGTAATTATTTTTATCTTTTTCTATTTTCGAGCAACATACGATTGGGCTAATTTCCACTTTTTGCATACTAGCTATACTTACTTTAACTGTCACTTTAACTGATACATTACTTGCACTGTTGTGTGGTCTAATCCTTGTTCATATTATTCATATATTTGAAAATGTCACTTTTTAAATCAAATATGGTTTAATTTTTAATGCAAAACACCAAAACTAAGCTTTCAAACTGACTCTACAGATTCTGCTATTATTTCACTACAAGTATTTTTTATAAGGAATTGCTACTTTAGCAGTCTAATTGGAAGTTCACAGATTTTATTTCAAAACTAAATCTAAATGTTTAAAAAGCAATGCTCATAATTGCTTTAATAGTGTTTTAATTTTTTATAATAGTAAGCTATTTCCTGAAGGAACCTTAAAACCTCCTTCAGTTGTTTCAATTTCTCTATTTTGTCGATATCTTCTGTTTGTTCGATATCGCTCATTTATTTTTTTTTTTTTTTTAATATTAAAATAATAAAAACTATAAACTATATAAAAACTAAATATTGTTTCGAAACATCATTTCACTCTAAGCAAATAATAAAATAATAAATAAAGGAAGGATGCTATTGTTTTAACACAATTTATATATAGAGAGCAGATAAATTTTTATATTTCGTATAGAAAGTTTACCTGTTTAAATTTTTCTTTTATATTTTTTATTTTTTATTTTGCTATGCTTAATACTTTACTATTTGACTGTCGAATAATCATTCCTCACATCTGAGCGACAGATTTGTATTCTTCATCCATTTCTAATTAGAAGAACTTTGTAAAACATCAATGAGAAATCCTGACAATCAAGGGTTGTTGAATACCGATTCGATATTTGAATTTTAATAAACATCCGGTAGTATATTCGAGACAGGTTCTAAAAAATAAAAATAGTAACAAACTAAATAAATAAATAAAAGTACAAATACCTTAAATCTAAAAAAATAAAATAATAGATAATCATACATTGTTGCAGAATTCACTTCCATTTACAAATCATTTTTACAATTAAAAAATATCAAGTATTTTTTGACTTTTATTTAATTTTTGTCCTTTTAGCTTTTGTTTGAAAACTCATAGAGATACTCATATAATTAAACACATTCACACCAGAAAACCCTTTTAAATATTAATTACCTATAAATTATCAACATTAACCCTCTAATTACGAATGTAATTGGATTTCAGAAATACTCTTGAGATTAGTGTTGGTTGCCTTTCATTGTACTTAAATGAATAACTGGTTCTAAATGGAGCTGGGATGCAGTTTGGTCACTCTAATCATATAGCTGACAAATCCCTTACTAAAATACTTTT